>LPNX011047854.1:329928-477695 GCA_001517045.1 Pseudotsuga menziesii | reverse complement strand
GTGTTTAGGAGGATTTGGAAAGGGAAATTAAAACAAGATCACAAAGTCCACAAGACCACTGACATTAGATTTTTGTTTCTTGTATTAGTATTATATTCTTGAGATAATGTAAAGAATTTTCTATATATCACAAAGTCCACAATATCACTCTCATTATATTTTTGTTTATGGTTTTCATAGTATATTCTTGTAATTAAGTAATGAATTTCCCCGAAGTTGGAGCATGATGACAGCGGTTAATTATGTAATGAATTTCCCCGAAGTTGGAGCATGACGAGAATAGTTAATGGAAATCAATCACAAGTATTGGTTGACGATAGCAACTAAAGGCAATAAATCATAACTATTGTTTGCATTGAATCATATCACAGATTTTTGCTAAATCATTGAGCAAGCTTATCTTTAAATCCTGGCTTGCAGTTTCATTTGTATACGTCCTTCTAATCTTGTCCTTCTAATATTCCAATGGCTTCTTCTTCCAGGTCTACGTCCATTTCTTATACTTCTTATCCCCAGTACGACGTTTTCATCAACAATCCAGGACATGTTCGATATTATTTTGAATGCGACGCATAAGCTTCAAGCTTCTGCAACATAGGTTAATCTAGATGTTCTGGTGGATTACAGATTAAGCATTAATGTTTATTTAACTACCTTCTACTTTTTTATATTATTTTGAATACAATATCCAAGCTTCTGCAACATAAGGTTCATCCAGATGTTCTGGTGCATTACAAATTAAGAATTAAAATTGCTTAGTTAAACGATATTGCCCTATCTAGTATGTTTCTTCATTAAATGAAATTGTAATGTTCTGTGTTTTTGTTTCAATGAAGCATGGGACAAGGGAGGCGGGAGCCAAGCTCCGCTCCCTTGGCCACCAAAGAGCCGCCCCTCAATGGTGGCGCGATTGAGCTCGACTCTCGCCTCCCTCGTCCCTCCGCCCATATGGTTAATACAAATGATCTGGTGCATTACAAATTAAGAATTAGAGTTTCTTAGTTAAACGATATTTCCCTATCTAGTAGGTTTCTTCGTTAAATGATATTGTGATGTTTTGTACTTTTGTTTCAATTAAGCATGGCAGGAGGGAGGCGAGAGCGGAGCTCCGCTCCCTTGGCCACCAAAGCGCCGCCCCTCAATGGTGGCGCGATTCTACCTAATTTAAGCTCATAAATGATCTTCTTCCTAATACAACACCTTTGTAGAATTTCTCCACAATAATCCTTCAAATCCAATCAAGTTTAGTTATTTTCATCTTGAGTTCTTTTGGAATCATCTTTATTGTTGCTTCAGTATATCAATAAGTGATCTGGATTTAGTCGTAAGATTCTAAGGAGATAAAATCGATATCAAATTAAATGATATGAATTTTATTAAAAATAAATGAAAAATCAAATTACACAGCTATAGAACCAAAACTAAATTCATTTTAATATACATGGAAAACAAAACTGGTTGGAATTGTCCTATTTCTCTTTGGACATTCCCGAACAATTGGGCAAGATTTTACGTTGGAAAGGTCTCAAACTTAAAATAATTCCTATAATCAGCAAACATGAAGTGATGGGATGAAAATATGTTCCCTAATATATCAGCAATAATCGCAACCCACTCTGCTTGCGATGTGTTGCAGTCATGAGGTTTCCCATGAAAATAATCTAAGCACCACCATAAAATGATTTTAATGCTATATGGATGAACATCAACCAGTAAAATTGTTGTATTATTAACAAGTATTGGCCATGATGCAAACCAAATTAGTCCTGGACTTACTCGTTTTACCTTCTGCCTCTCGCCAAACTCAGTCATGCGCCTATTTTTGTGCTCACTCTCAAACCCTAAAATGAAAACCCTTGTTTCAATGAAGCATGGCAGGAGGGAGGTGGGAGCTCCACTCCCTTAGCCACCAAAGAGCCACCCCTCAATGGTGGCGTGATTCTGAGAATCGCGCCACCATTGAGGGGCAGCTCTTTGGTGGCCAAGGGAGCAGAGCTCCGCTCCCGCCTCCCTCCTACCTCCGCCCATACCGTTATCAATCCAAAATCGACCCAAGAGATAACCAAATCGCTTTTCAGGTTTACTTAAAGTCCTATAGTCACAAATTTGTCACATTTTTGCATGCCAATAGAAAAACTTTTTGCGGCTCAAAACTTTTGTGACTAATTTTTTTATCCTCAACGCATGAGAAAAAAGTTTTTACAGGGTTTTAATCTTTTGCATTCCCAAAGAAAAACTCTTTGCCTGAGCCAAAATGTTTGTAACTGTACTTCTTTTTATCCTCAACGCTTGAGAAAACATTCTTACTGGGTCACATGATGGACTGTGAGTTTTTTTTTAATGTTTCACGCCTTTGGGCTATGTGTTATGCCTCAAACTTGTACTGTATGTTATGCCTTCACATTGGGCTGTATATGTGTGCTTTGCAGTTCAACTGTGTGGACTGTGTGTTGTTGTGCCAATGTTATATTTGTAACAGATATTATGCATGGAACAAATTAGAAATAAATTTAAGAATGTCTATCCCATTAAAATTTTAAATAATTTAGAACGTCTGTTGTCAACGGAGTGCGAATTGAGCATTAATAATTATAAATAGGAAAATTGGTACCAGTGATTGTTATGAATAAGATTGGGGTTGAGTGGCAGATAAATATTATTTCCGAGTCTTCTCACGGGCTTTGGTTGTCAATAATTAGAAAACAAATGTTGGATGATAACTATTATTTTTAAGTTGGGAGCTGCGCGTTTGTCATCATCTGTTGTGTACACTATAGATTAATTTATTTGGTGTCCATCCACATTAGCCAATGTTAATTTGTCACATTAGCCAATGGTAATTTGTCACATTTTTCCAAAACCCTTTCGCCAGATGCCTTTATTCTATCACACCCTTACCCCTTTGCCAGATGCCTTGAAAACTTTGAGCCTTTCACCGAAAGGGAGGATATCCCTGGGGAACCCGACCCCCTTGACCTAGAAAATCCCTGGAAATAAGACACTATACATGGCTTGACGAAGAAGTAAATCGATGGAAGAACTAGGCTCACTTACTTTATTGCTGGCTAGCTGGGATAGGCTAGGCCACCACACTAGTAAATTGACCGTCCTCCATCGGTTGTATGTCAATCTATCACGGATGTGAATGCTCGCGGTGTTTTGTGCAGATAAATTACCAGGGCAGGGGTGGAGGAGGGAGCTCCCTTCCCAGCGCCCATCACAATATTCGTTGAATTACACAATAAGGTTTCTGTTTTATTAATCATATTCAATCTATTATTACACAAGAAATACCTTATAATTTTTATATAGTGCTAATATATCACATGAATGTGGCTTTGTAATAATTTTGATATAGTGCTAATATATCGCATGGATGTGGCATTGTAGTATACGATTTACTCCCAGACACAAGTTTAGTATAAATAAGTAATAATAAATTCCCCTATATGGATTCACTTGTGTAATATTCTATTCTCAGACTTGTCATTTTATATTCTATATTTTTTCGAATTTTATAATATTTGGCATACTTTTATTATATATTACATTTTCTTTTCTCAATTTTATAATTCGTCTACTCATTATTTTATATATTTGAATGATCTATTAATTGTTTTTATCACTTTGAATGAATTATTTCAATCTATAAGCAGATATAGTTGACCATTAATAGTTCACCATTAAAGAGTTAATACTGAGTTTGCTATTAATATTGGATTGGAGTTTGAATATTTTTATTAAAATTAGTTTACCATTAAAGAATTAATACTTAGTTTACTATTAATATTAGATTGGAGTTTGAATATTTTTATTAAAATTAGTTCAATATTGGATTGGAGTTTGAATATTTTTATTAAAGTTAGTTCACCATTAAATTAGTCCATTTTTTCATAGAAAATATATGTATTATATGAATTATACCATATGCAACCAACAACCTGGCTGACATGGCGTCTTTATTGCCCTTGCAAAGACCCGATCGCAAACCTTAGCAAAGTATTGTTGTATGGGCTTACAAACCAACCACGTGCTTTAGGAATCTTAGGAGGTGGAGATACATATTAACCTATACTTAACTTGTTACCTCCCCTGTTTCTTTACCAAACCACTTCGTGGCCATTTTTTTAATATAAATTATATGTATTATATGAAATCAATAACATTGAATCAATATTATAATTAATACAATAACAATAATCTTATGAAAATAAAGGTCTGAAATAATGTTTTATAATACCAAGTATTTTAATTAATTTAATATGATATTTTAATTTATTTATTATTTTCAATTGAAATGCGATTATATTCAAAGCCCTTCATCATTGAAAGACACCATGAGTATATGTATTTATATTTAAAATTAAGACTAGCATTTTAATTTGATCTATGGACGACCACACCACCTTAAAGTGGTGAAGGTGAAGAGAGTCAAGCTCAAAAAATTCCAATTTCGATGAAGAATTTGACTTAAGTGATATTAATGATTAGTTTCATGCCTAAAGAAAATGTTAAATTTGACAAATTTTTGATATGATATATTAGTAATGTTTTGAATTTCAAACTTTATGTAAATCGTCACTTTTTGGAAAATGGTATAAAATAGTATCATTTTTATACAAAATATCTCTAAAAATCAATTGAAAATGGTTTTAGATATCTTTATTTTCTAAATTTTCTTACACGTTTGTCAATAAAAATGTCTTATTTTGTTCAAAACAATGTCTTATTTTAAAGAAAAATTTGCAAACTGTATATGTTTTTTATTATAACTTACTTCTAAATGTATGTTATTTTGTTAAATTTCTAAAAAACACACTTGAAAATAGAAATTAAAAATATTTTATGACAAAGATGATTCAAAGGCCCCAAAAAATGCCTCAAAATGAAAATGTGTGATACTGGTATCAACCCTTTGTAAAAAAGAGGTAATAATAGGTACTAAAATTAGGAGAGTGAAAAATGAGAACTGTGTCGAGTTCTCATTTCATAGTATAAGTGGTTTTTGGAGCATGAACTTAATAAGGTTAAGATCCATGTTCCTTTAACAGAATTGATCAAAAACAAAGCTTACAGGGAAGCATCTTTCAAAATTTTTAAAAATGCAGTGAGTCCTATCACATTTGATGAGATTAATTTGGAAGATGAAAAACCTACTATCACTGTGGGGTCAAAAACTTTTGATCAACCTGATGATAATTCAGAATATCCCCCTCCTTTTTATGTGACTCTTTTAGTGCATGAGCAACTACTACACAATTGTCTTCTACATTCAAGAGATTCACATAATCTCATGCCAAAAGCAGTCATGGAAGCTTTAGGGATGAGTGTTACTAGACCATATCATGATTTGTATGCATTTGATTCTATGACACTGAAGTGTATTGGGGTTATTAAAGATCTGGCGGTGAATTTAACTCAAGTACCTATGAAGAGTGTATTGATGGATATAGTTGTAGCAGATATTTATCCTAAATTTGGTATTCTATTGTCTAGATCTTGGGCAAAGAGAGTGGGAGGAACTCTGCAAATGGATCTTTCATATGCTACAATTCCAGCATTTGGAGGAGAATTCAGAAGACTTTACAGAGAAGTACAGATGGCATATTTGGTAAGTGATAGTAAACACCCTAATAATCATCCAATTTATTCAATTGATGAGAACCTTGGTTCTTGTATGTTGAAATTAAGTGATGAATTTGAAGGAGTTTTACAAGTACATAAAGATATTCTAGTTCAGATAAAGAAAGAAGAACCAGATGGCTTATGGCAGATGTATTTTGATGGTGCATCAAGGATGGAGCAAGAGCAGGAGTGTTATTGATTTCAGCTGGAGGTGAGGTCATTTCTCTTATGTACAAATTGGAATTTAAAACAACCAATAATACTGCTGAGTATGAGGCTTTGATTCTTGGATTAAGAGTAGCAAAAGACTTGGGTATTAAAGAGCTTGCTGTGTTTGGCGACTCCGAATTAGTAATTCAATAGGTAAAGAGGATTTACCAGGTAAAGCAGTATTTATTGAAAGTTTATAGAAATGAGGCTTGGGATTTAATTGAAAATTTCTTTATAGCTTTCAATATAACTTTTGTTCCAAGAGAATATAATGAAACAGTTGATTCCCTAGGCTTAGCAGCAGCCTATTTTAAGGTTCCAAACGCAACACATTTGGAGTATCCAATTGATGTGAGATATAGACCATCTGTCCCATATGACATCAAACATTGGAAAGTTTTTCATGATGATCAGGAGATAAAAGAATTTCTGGATTTAGTAGGTGAATTTTCAGATGACTTAGTTGATCAAGAACAAGATTTTGAATTAATGGAAAATGAACCTCTTAGAAATGATTCGATAGCTGATCATAAGATTGTTGAATTAAAAGGAAATTTCATTCCTAAGGTACTTGTTACACTTGAGAGGTTGTTTTCAAAGGATGATACGTTGTTGAAGCCCACCTTGCAGACCACTGAAGATAATGTTATAGATTATAACATTGGTTCTGAAGATCAGCCTAAAATGATAAAAATCTCAAAATCACTGTCAAAGAAGGAAAATAAAAAATATATTGGTTTGTTGAAAGAATTTGTGGACATTTTTGCTTGGTCATATTAAGATTTAAGAACTTATGACACTAGCATAATTCAGCATACAATTCCTTTGAAACCAAATACTAAGCCTTTTAAACAGAAACTTAGAAGGATTAACCCAACATTGCTGCCAGTAATTGAAAAGGAGGTAAAGAAATTATTAGATGCAAAAATTATTGTACCTCTAATATATTCATCATGGATTGCAAATTTGGTGCCTGTACGTAAGAAAAATGGAGAAATAAGGCTTTGTGTTGATTTCCGCAACTTGAACAGATCTTGTTTGAAAGATAATTATTCATTACCAAAAATTGATCAGATTTTGCAGAGAGTTGTAGGATCTCATAGAATTTCAATGATTGATGGTTTTTCTGGTTATAACTAGATTGCAGTACAGCCTGAAGATAGAGGAAAAACAGCATTCACAACTCCATGGGGGGATTTTATGTATGATAAAATGCCTTTTGGGATTATGAACGCAGGTGCCACTTTTCAGAGGGCTATGGATATAGAATTTGTGGGGGAGAATGAAAAATTTGTAGTACTATACCAAGATGATATTACAGTCTTCTCCAAGTCTGATGAAGATTATCTGAAACATTTAAGACAGATTTTTATTAAGTGCCGAAAATTTGGTTTATCATTAAACCCAAAAATTTCTCACTTTGCTATGACAGAAGGTAAGTTGTTAGGGCATATTGTTTCTACTGAAGGAATCAAAATAGATCTAGAGAGATTAAAAGCCATCTTTTTTTTTTTTTTTTTTTTTTTTTTTTTTGACTAGGGGAATCGGCAACTGGGGCCGGGCTGGTACTCGCGTGACACGGGGTCCAGGGATCCATTCCCGCTACCACTATAACCCTAGGTGCCCACACCCGCCGCAAGACATGGGACACAGGTAAACCCGGGTGGGATTGATCTCGTGACCTCCAATTGACAAACAACTTCATTACAACGGAACCGCCATTGAGCCACACCCGTGCGGCTAGATTAAAAGCCATCTTAAAAATTAGTATTCCTAGAAATAAAAAGGAGATTCAATATTTCATTGGAAAAATCAATTTTTTAAGATGGTTTATTCCTAATTTCGCAGAAATTATCAAACATATCACTGAGATGATCAAGAAGGATAGGGAAGTTAAATGGTAAGATCAGGATAAACAGTCATTTGAATCCATAAAGCATGCATTAATAGAAGCACTAGTATTGATAGCTCTAGATTATATAAAGGACTTTGCAATTTTTTCATTTGCATCTGAAGATACTATAGCTGTTGTGTTATTGCAAAAGAATTCAGATGGCTTGGAACAACCAATTTCTTTTTTCAGTAAAACATTAAGAGATTCAGAGCTTAAATATAATACAATGGAAAAACAAGTATATGCATTAGTTAAAGCTCTCATTTTTTTCAGAATATGTGTTTTACATTCCAAGATTTTGGCATATGTTCCAAGTTCAGCAGTCAAGGAGATTTTAGCACAACCTGACAGTGAGGGAAAAAGAGGCAGATGGGTAGCAAAGTTTATGGAATATGATGTGGGTATTAAACCAACAAAATTGCTAAAAGGCCAGGGATTAGCTAAGATTCTAACAGAATCAAATTGTCAGGTATTAAATCTTCATTTGATGGCAGAACATTCAGAACAAGATATGGCAACAGAATACAGTAAGCAGCAGATTTATAGCAGGTATGGTGAGTCTACTTGGTATAAAGACATTGTATATTTCCTTTTATACTTAAAATTCCCTCTAGAATTGAATAGAAATGAATGCAAATCATTAAAACTTAAAGCAATGAAGTATGTTTTAATAGATCAGGTCTTGTACTAGAAGGATCCTGGAGGAATATTGTTGAAATGTTTGGAAAAATCAGGTGGGTGTTGTTGCTGCTGAATTGCACAGTGGAGTATGTGGTGGGAATAAGTACTATAAGGCAACTACATTTAAAATCCTAAGAGAAAGATATGATTGGCCTACTCTTTTCTTAGATGTGTATCATCAGGTCAGCTCATGTGTGGTGTCAAAAATTTGCAGGTAAGCATAAAATTCAGTCATTACCTTTGAAGCCTATATCAGTAAACTATTGATTTCAGCAGTGGGGTTTAGATTTCATAGGTGAAATTCATCCTCCTTCTAGTGGTCAGCACAAATGGATTTTAACTGCCACTGATTTTTTCACTAAGTGGGTGGAGGCAATCTCCACAAGGAGAGAAACTAAACAAGTCATAATTAATTTCCTTCAGGAAAATATTCTTAGCAGATTTGGATGCCCTAGGAAATTAATTATTGATAATGATCCTGCTTTTAAATAAAAAAAGATGATGAAATTTTTTGAAGAAAATAATATTAACTTGAAACAGTCCATGCCATATTACCCACAGGGTAATGGATTAGCATAATCCAGTAATAAAAATATTGTGAACAGTATCAAGAAAATGTTATTTGAAAATAAAAGGAGCTAGGATACCAAATTGAAATTTGCTCTTTGGGCTGATAGAGTAACTATAAAGAATTTAATTGGCACATCCCCTTTCCAATTGGTATATGGAATTGATGCTTTGTTACCTGTGCAATTAGTTGCTCTAGTAATTAAATTTTTGCAGGAAATAAAGGAAGAACCTGATGATATAAGAAGAAGAATGTTTCAGATAATCCAATTGCAACAAGAGAGAGAAACTATTGAAAATATAGCTGAGATGCATAGAAAAAGGATGAAAGAAAGCTTTGATAAGAAATTTTAAAAAGATGTTTTTGCAGTGGGTGACCTTGTTCTCAGGTGGGATGCACGAAAGGATGAAAAGGTAAGCATGGAAAGTTCAATAATTTATGGATAGGGCCATTTTACAGTCATCAAGATTCTGGGAAATAATACTTTTGTTTTGCAAAATTTGAATGGTGAAGAGATTGCAGGTCCAGTCAATATGGACGTTTTCTAAAGTATTTTCACACATATTGAGGGGCAGAGGATTATTGTACATATTTAATGTATATATCATTTTAAGTTTATAAATAAGACTCCAGCCCAATAAGACAAAAATTATGACTTTAGCAGATTTCTGAAGGCACAAGTCAAGATGTTCTTAAAGCTTCATAGGGAAAGCTTTATCCCCAGCCAGAGCCAGATGTTATCTCTATGGTTGTTTTTTCATTTTTATCCTAGGGTTTTATATTTTTTCTTTATTTTGAGTTCATATCTTTAGTATTACCTTATTTCTTTTTTATACCTTTGTGTGTCATGATTTCTATAATTTATTGTGATTTCTTTTGAAGGCTCAAATCATTTATTATTTAAAGTTATGGACTTGTATTAAGAGCAAGAGATTTTATGATAAAATCAATTCTAAAGTGGGTTATATAAACTGGTAGCATTTCTTACAATATTGCATCGCTGCCAGATGGTTTTATTCATAAATATCGTTTTAAAATTTGATAATGAAACGAAGGTATATGGATTTATTCAAACACATGGTAAAGATTATACGTTTGATAGGCTTGGAACTATGGTTTAAAGCATCCTCATTATTCCTTGAAGGTAGGCATATCTAAATGATGAATTTGTTGATCGTGTCACTCATGTGCTTTCACAAGTGTTCTTTGTATGAATTCGAGGAATTTGATATGATGGACAATGGTACCATGTTGACAGTATTGACAGTGATATATTCCATATTTTATTAAACCTATTTTATGCTACTGTTTCGAATTTCCATTAGGTATATGTAGTTTGTATTTTGAAGAGTTTGCAGAATGCCGAAAGTAGCAATAGAGGAAGACACAGATATTTTGGTAAAAAGAAGACCAGGAGGTTTGATTTGTAGACTAGAACCTGATAATACACAATGGATATTGCAATTTCCAAGGTCGGCCCAGTTAATGAGAAATGCGGGTTGGTTTTCCTTTTGTGAAAAGTTGTAGGGTTATCATACACATGTGACTAGGGCCTTCATAAAAAATTACAAAGAGGGAGTGGTTCATCTCAAGAGTTTGAAGACTATGGTAAATGAAGAATCTATTACAGAAGCAATAGGGGTTCCAACGCAAGGAGAAAGGTGGTTTAAGCAGCAGGATTTTCAGGGCAAGTATGGTGAGTTCTTGTTGCCAGGGTTTGAGAAGCTGGATTGCAAGAATGGTATTCATGTAAGTAAGATAAAACCCAATTGAAAAATTCCCTTGGAAATGGTTCAAAATTATATTACATGTGAAGGTCGCTATGATAGGGCCCTCAAATGTCATTTAAGGTTGTTAATGCATCTCAATGTAAGTTTAAAACTTAATATCCCATTTTATTTGTTGAAAATCCTGCAAAAGATGGTTACATGGGTTCAAGCCCATTCAGAACACACTGCTAATTCTATATACCACCAGGGTTTGATAAAATTATTGCTGATTTCACATTTGAATAAAGAAGGACGAACTTGGGAAAGTTTTCTGTCAGAGTTAGGGTTTGAATAAAAGACCAAAGAAAAGGGAAAAAGAGTAACATAATACTTGAACCAGCAAACGAAAAATCATGAAGAACAAACTGAGCATGTTGCAGCAGAAGGAAAGGGTTTTGTAGAAGAGCCAAACCAAAATAACTTGTTTCCTGAAGCTTCAGTTACAGATGAAAACCCTAAAACATTGAGTATGATTCTAAAGAATATAACTTCAAATAATGAAGAATGAGTTCATATTTTGAATCTAGAAGGCATTGGTTTGAATCCTAGGACTAGGCTAAGAAGTAAGATGCGGGTAGAAATGGAATTAGTGCATATTCCAAAGAATAGAAATGAATACTATGGATAAATTGTAATGGTAAATGATTCTTTTAGTGAGGAAACTATACACGCATCCAAGGATCAATATTGTTTAGATAATGAAAATTTCATTGATATTCAGGGTGTTGCAAGATCTATAACTGAAATATTTTGCACAAGTAAACAAGTGTATTCAAAAGACTGTTCATTCTCAAAGTTTCCACAAGAATATGAAGTTCTTATGAAAGAAAAAGTTATTGAAATAGATCCAAAATTGAACCATATTAAAAAGTCTTTGCAGACATATAAGGAGCAAACCAAGTTTTTACAGAGTATCAATGAGAAGTTAATGACTGCAGATAAAAGGTTACGAGAGGACTTGGAGGAAAAAGAAGTAGATTACCAAAATTTACTTTCAATATCTAAAGACATATTGAAAGAGAAGAGAGCCATCCAGAAGCAGTATGAACACATGAGGACCTAGAGTAAAGAGCCTCACAATCAAATGGAGAACAAGGATGTTGAGTTTTCCAGATTGCAAAAAAGATCCCAGGTTTTAAGTGATCTGATTGTTTTAGTAGAGGCTTCCAAGAGTCTTTAGACTTAGAATGATAGTTGGCTTTTGAAAGCAATTAGGTTTTGGCAGATGTCCATTTCTATTTTTATTTGTACCACACGTGTATTAAGACTTTTTTAAAAAGATCGAGTTTGCTATTTTTGAAGAAATTTGATCCATAAAAATAGGATCTAATAATTATCTCAAAAACTCTGAAGTTTTGTATATAAGGAATAGTAGCTAGATATGAAGTGTGGCAGTTGGAGATGGGAATCCAATTTTGATGTGTACTATAAGACATAAAATTCTTTTCATCTTTAATACAGGTTTTACTTTGATATGGTTATGGTTATGAGCTGGTCTTGTTCTTTTTATGAATTGTATTTTTTATGATTTATCTTGTATATGGTCAATTACATTCCATTACATGATTCTTATGATAAAATACGGTTATCATTTTAAGATTTAGTGACAGATTCAAGTCCATTCCATAAATTCATGCTCGTCTTCCTCCTGTTATTGAATTTTGTATTTTATTTTATGTCATACAGCTCTATGATGGTTTTTTTATTTTCCTATATCTTTGATTACATACAACTTTTGCTTTGATTTTGATTTTATAATATTGAATTATCTTTAAATATTTCTATGAGCTTGAACTCTAGTAGTCTAGGTTCAACTTTAGAGATAACAGATACCGTAGAATAAATACTCACTCAAGAGTGGTCCTAACCTTTGAGGTATGGATTCTCTACAATGAGTCCTCATGGACGACAAGAATGACATTGTGTATGCAATCGAGATCTTCTTTGCAGACTATACTCTTATATGGAGAGTATTCCTACATTCATATGTAGATGTCATAGAATAACACTCTCTTGGGAGTGGTCCTAACCTTAGTGGTATGGATTCTCTACGATGAGTCCTGATGGATGTCATAGTATAACACTCACTTGGGAGTGGTACTAACCTGTGTGGTATGGATGTTCTAAGATAGGCCGACATTTCGTATATAGTCGAGATATTCTCTATAGACATTAATCTTGCTTGGAAGACTATACCTACACGTAAGTGTAGATACCGTAGTATAACACTCACTTGGGAGTGGTTCTAACCTATGTGGTATGGATGGTCTACGATGAGTCCTCATGGATGATAAGGAGGGCACTGGGTGCAGTCGAGATCTACATTTAGTTTTATTGATTTCATCATCCTTGGACTCGGGTCCTAAAATGATCAAGATTGATCATCCTGCAATTAGATCATATGTACTGCAGGTAGTGTGGTGTCAAAGTATCATGTAGATCGAAGTACAACAAAAAAGGGTCAAGTAGATCAAAGTACAGCCACAAAGGATCGAAAAGATCAAAGTAATACTATGAAAGGGTTGAAAGGATCGAAGTGTTGCTATAAGGGTCAAGAATATCGAAAGGCTACTGCAGAAGATCGAAGTGCTGCTACAAAGGATCGAGAAGATCGAAGTGCTACTGCAAAGGATCAAGAAGATTGAAGTGATGTTGCAAAGGATCAAGAAGATTGAAGTGCTATATGAAGGATCGAAATATTAAAGCGTTGCTACAAGAGGATCAAGTGATCATGTGATGCAGAAGATGAAGAGTAACTATTCCAGTCACTAATTGTGAAAACTTCCTATGATGTATAGATGTATTACCTTGATGTACTGTTTTAATTATTGTCTCTTTGTTTTCCTATAGTCTGTGATGATGTTGTCAGTAGAATAACCTTCTCATTAAGGGGGAGTGTTGAAATATTATAACTTCAGAGGATATTCTAAATGTATTTTACTAATGTAACCCAAGGGAGATGTTAGCATTCCTCCTACATAGTGTTCCTATTGTATTTGGTCCTCATAGATTCATGAGTTAAATTTTCCACTTTGTGCTGGGTCTTTAGCACTCTAATAAATAATATAATATACTTCTTTGAGTCTTCCTAGGTGAAGTCGACTCAGAAAGTTCAGTGGGTATGACTTGTCTAAGGTAAAATTCAGTTGACTCATTGTGTATAACTAGAGGAGTTGTGGTTCTTATTTGAACACGGTCTCACTCACTTGAGTAGCGCATAGGAGAGAGAGAGAGATACAGAATAGAAGGAGGAGAACACCTGTTTTTGGGGTTTTCTTTTATACATCTTATACAGAGGAAGTTTTGTTGGGTTTTCTTCTCCTTGAGGGTTTTCCCATGATAAATGTTGTGTCTATATTGTGATTGTGTTTCTATTAGTTATTCTTGATATGTTGTTGCTATGATTTTTTAATTGAATACTATTCAATCTAGTCTACCATATGAAATCCTAACATGACTTCTTATTTTTGACATCGGGATTGGAAATTCGAAAGGTTTGTTGTTATTTCTTCTTGAAAATTTCTGACTTTTGACTTCTAACATCGAGATCAAAAATTTCGCAATGGTCATTTTTGTGTTATCTGGATAGTTCTATCTTTCAAATTATGACGTCAGGATCAACTAATTCAGGATCAACACATTGAGATCGGAAAATTCAAATTGGAAAAACTAAAAATTCCATTTTGGACAGTTCAACAGTTGAGAAGAAAGTCGAGATCGACATGTCAGGATCGGAAAATTAGAAAAAATGAAGGATTAACAGTCCAATAAATTTGGCAGCATATAATCCAATGATTAATGACCATGTAGTTATTTATCCCATAATATGTAATATGATATGCAACTCTTGCCTTCGGGCTTGATCTTTTCTTGAAAGAGATATTTTTAGTTTGAGATCATATGTTGTATTAAATTGGACATGTTATCTGCAGATCTAAAACAACACTAGTTTTGTTATTTAAACCCAGTTTGGGCACATACAGAGTGAATATAGAGAGAAGGACAGAAAAAGAGAGAGAACAGAATTTGGACTAAGTAGTTTGGAATTTTATAGTGAGCAAGAAGTGAACTTGATAGTCATTGTGGATGATTTCCAATGGATTGAAAATAGAACAAGGTTGTGAGGTGGATTCGTAGACTGCAGGAAACAAAGATTTGTGTTCTACATGTCATGGGAGGTCTTTGGCAAAGTGTGTATTTTTATTTTTGAAGTCTATTTTTATAATTAACAAACAGAATTGCAGAGAGTCCTCTAAATTTATGTAACTTAGAAGATTTGAACTAATAGAAATGGTCTCACTAGAGGACCCATATATGTAGGAATTCAGAGACGAACTCCGTTATCAAGTTTTAGTCTTCAAAATTGTGGTTTTCATATATATTTACTTGCATTTATATTTGAGTGTTATCTCTTTTAAAATTTTCCATTTTTTAAGTATTTCTCAAGAGTTAATTGTTGGATCATTCACATATAATTCATGGGTATTTAGGATTTGTTAAAATCAAATCAAGTTGGTAACATAGCCTGATTAACCAAGTAATTTTGAGTGTGAAGTATTACTAGGGTGATATTAAAGTAGGTGAAGGAGAACTTGAGACTTTCATTCCATATATTGGACGTGCAACTCGAAGAAAGAAAATGACATATGAAGACTTTGGAGAAGAAGATACAAAGGAATTATAAAAGTATTTCTATGAGATGACAGATAGGGTAGAAAGTTGTTTTAGAATATCGTCGGATATTGGAAAATTAGGGAAAGAATAAGGTAAAAGCATAAGATAATACTTAAGAAAATGGAGGAATCCTTTTTGAACCTTCATCTCCATATTCAAGTTATAGTTCTGCTTATCCCTCTCATTCTCATCATTCTAATGTTCCAAATAAAAATTATGTCAATCTATTGGTAAAGTTTGATGTAAGTTTTGATCTACCTATGTTTAACGGATAACTTAGTGCTGAGAAATTAGATAAATGGATTAGACAAATTGAAGTTTACTGCAAAATTCATAAAATTGCAGGTGATGAAGCAAAGATCCAGTTAGCTTCCCTCTGACTTGAAGGCATTGCTCTCATATGGTGGAAGAGAAAGACTCAAGAGGATATTATTACTAAAGGTAAAATTATTTCCTTATGGTATGCATTTATTTCAGTTTTGAAAAAAGTAGTTCTATCTGTTAGGTTATATGTAGCAGGATATGATGGACTGGCAAAATTTTATACAAGTTCGGGGTCAAAATGTGCAAGAATACACACAATAATTTTGAAAAATTGATTTAGTGGTTGGTATACCTCTTTATACTCAAGATACACTTCTTAAATTACATAGGAGGATTGCATAGTTACTTAAGGCATACAATTATTATGTTCAATCCTACTAACCTGGATGAAACATTTCTCAAGAAGCCTTTCAAATCAAGTGGAAACAAGTTCAAAGGTAAAGAGAAAGTAAATAACACATATACTATGAAGAAAGGAGGTGATAAACCTACATGCACGCATTGTCAAAAAAAAGCTCACGCTGCATCCAAATGTTGGAAGCTCCATCTAGAAATCAAGCCAGAGAAGTTTCATAATAAGGAGGAAGAGAAGAATACTACTGCCACTATCCATCTTGATTTGAGATCAGACTCTGGAGATGAGATGAAAATTCAGCCATGGGTTTACAAGGTAAATCTTCTGTTGATTATGTTTCAAAAGTTGAACTTGTTATTGATGAAAAGAAAAGGAGTGAGTTATTCTACATAAGGGTGATTTCTAAACATATAAAAATTGGTACTTTATTTGATAGTGGATCACAAGCTAACTTGATTTCAAAATAGAGTTAAAAGGATTGGTTTGGAAATGAAGTCACAACCTAAACCATATCCGCTTGGATGGGTTTGTGAAAATGCACAATTATAAGTTACCAAGCAGTGCAAACTTGGATTTATATAACTTTTGGATTTATGGATGAAGTTGATTTGGATGTGTTTCCATTAGATATATATGGTATTGCGCTAGGTATCCCTTATATTTAGGACAGAACACAACATTCTACAGAGAAGAAAACAAATACCACTTATTTAAACATAGAGTGGAATTCATAGTAAGAACCATTCGCATGAAGACAAATATGTCTCTTGTGTTTTTCGGAAAAATGAAGAGGCTCATGAATGCTAGAAAGAAATTTTTTCTCGTGATTATTGAGACCAAATAAAGTGATAGAAATAGTGATTTTAAGGGATGTGATCCTTTACATAAACATGATTTGGTTAATGCCGTTTCTCACATTAATGAGATATTTTAGGAACCACAAGGATTGCCTTCTAATAGGGAGGTTCAACATGAGATCCAATTGTTGCAAGATGCTCCATTACCTAATATTGGTTTGTACAGGTTATCAATAATTGAAAAAAAATAAGTTAAGAAACAAGTACAAGATTTTATTGAGAAGGGGTTCATTCATCCAAGTTCTTCACCATGTGGATCTCCCATAGCACTTGTACCAAACAAAGATGGAACATGGACCGTGTGTGTGGACTATGTAGATTTGAACATAATCATGATAAAGAATCGATATTCCCTTCCTTGTATTGATGGTATTTTAGATCAGTTGAAATATGTCGTTTATTTCACTAAGTTAGACTTGCGAAGTGGTTATCATCATATTAGAATCCATGAAAATGATTTTTGGAAAACCGCTTTTAAAAGTAAATAGGGTTTGTATGAATGGATTTTTATGCCATTTTGGATTTCTAATGTTATAACTACCTTCATGCGAGTTATGAATGATGTATTTAGGTCATTCATTGATGACTCTGTAATAGTCTAATTAGATGATATTTTGATATTCAATTGAACTTGGGAAGATCATGTCAAGCATGTAAATCAAGTCCTATATATCTTAGCAAGGGAGAAATTGTATTTAAAGATGTCCAAATGTGAGTTTTGAAGGACATGTTTGTTTATCTGGGTTACATTGTGATGGCAACCCGAACTAGAGTATTGTATTCAAATCACCAAATTGAACCAGTAAACCAATTCAAATCAGCTTCCTCGGGAATAGTTAGGTTCTAAATTTAGCAGATGCTCTAAACTTAGCTGTTCGGCTAAGTCCTTCTACAATACCTTTCCGCAACTTGTGGGATGCGAGATGCAAGCATACATTTTTTCAATTAAAATGGACCTTTCGCAATTACATTCCTGCAACAGTCTTTCTGCATGCCAGATGCGGGATGCAAGATGCACCTTTTCATTTCCCAAATTATGACTCCAAACCGTTGATCTTCTGCAAGGAGAATCTGGACCTTTGATCTTTTTTCCTTTGCAGACCTAATCTTTGACCATTATATCTTTATGGATCCAATATCCATCGTCGACCTTTATTTTGATGTAGATCTTGTCCTCAACCATTGATTTCTTTTGTGGAACGTTTTCTGCCCGTTGATCTTTGATAAAATACAGAACTTCATTTAAATTTGCATATCTAATTTCATTTACTGTAGAATTTGACTACCACCTTTAGTCTTCATTGATTCTTGCATTGATTGATTTCGCTCCATAACCCGTAACAAGGTTAACTCTGGACGTGCATTTCATTAATGAAATCCTCAAGGATTGTTTACCTAATTCTCCTTCGATTGACCAGAGAATCGACCAATCGATCTTTGTTCCTCCCATTTTTAGAAATCATGAACACATACATAGACTTGTCAATATTTTATAGAATTAAGCAAGCATTTAACTCACAATTTCACACATTCAGATAGAATGCCATTTACAAACACATAATTATTCCAAAATAGGATTTTTCATTCATCTAATGAAACTGTACATACAAATTAATCTCAGAACCTATGTTCTGATCTTCTTAGGCCTGATACATCTTTAGTCAGCCCTTCCTCTGTTTCCTACAAGCCTTACAGACCTCTCTATCTATGTATCCCTCTACCTACTCTCTTTGTATTCTATCTATCTCTCTATTTATGCCTCGCAGGCTTACATTTATACATAATTGGATTCATGAACCATTCTGGTTCAAATCCTTAATACTCTCAACAACATACTAAATTAACTCTAACTATCAACCCTATCCTATGACTCGCTGCCCTGATTGAGGCATTTGGCACATGATTCATAAATTGACTCATCATCCACCTAATGACTCACCCAACTGACTCACCATCATCTAGAATCAAATAAAACATAGGTTATTTACAATTTTATGGTTTGAAGACCATCAATTCATATTTAAGACCCCTTCTAGGCCTAATCAAATTTTGAACTTGAATTTGGATGGAGAGAAGGATGCTCCTGCATTAGACTCCCCAGGAACAAAGAAATGTGACCTCCTGGTCATAAACTTGTATATTGAGTATGCCTGGATACCAAAATTTATTCTGTAACTAATCATCCATCTCATCATGTTGTTATGTCTTTGTCATCTTAAGTTCTCCTGGTTTCCAAATTTTATGTTGCAATGCTCCACTAGCCTTGCTTTTGCAATCTTCTTCTGTCACTATTTTGTCTATTTTCTCTGCTGATGTAAATATTCATTCTTTCCTTATGTATTCTTTGACACATATTCACCATCAACAACCTTAATTCCTCAATCTCCATACCCAATCTATCCTCTATTGGGTACACTTGCATCTTCTTTTCCTAAAAATGTTGTTGTCCCCTTGACTCTCTGCTGCTATCCACTAAATTATAAAATAATTAAGTGCTTTTATCTGTTGTCTGCTCTTTTCCAATGTTGTCATCAATCATTAAGCAGTCATTTTTATCAACCCTTAGATTGATCAACCATTCTTCTAACATTTCTAACTCTTTATTATAATTTCTGAAGTTAGAAAACCTTCCTTTATCTTCAAGATCCAACTCTACAACAAAAAATTCCTTTAGGTGTTGATCACCTCTTTGAGACAATATAGTCTCTTCCCGTGTCATGACAAATTTATTCCCCGGTCTGTCAGTAACACCACTATCCAAATATGCAAGTGTTCTCTCTAGTTTATCTCTACGATACCATGTCATCTCGTTCTTCAATTCCAAAAAAAAATTATGGCTTTGGTCCATGTCAAGAGTACATGGATACTCTCCTTCTTCTTCTTTTACCTCTAGGACAACCTCATAAGGTTCATCACATGTTATTCCTGCAGATATACATAATTCATTAATTTCAAAAATATTGAAATTTTTATCTACCATTGACTTTCTTATCAACACATTCTCTTGTTGATTTGAACTCTCCCAAAATTTCACGAGACTTTCAGCTAGTCCCTCTTTTGTACCATCTTCTTCTAAGATTATTTTATGTTCTACTTCACAATAGTGAACATATTCTTCTTTCAATGATCCAATTCTTCTTTTTCCTTTCTTTCCCAAAACATCCATCCTATGCTTCACAACCTGCATAGACACATCTTTTAAGTATTCTTCAATACCTGTAGTCATACACCAATAATCTGTTTCAAAAATGTGAGACTTTGAAGTCCCTGTTAATATTTCCTCTGGCATCCCCCTGTTGTGTTGGTTTGAACACAACATCAATCTGTCACCATCACCTATTTCTCCAATGGTCTGATACACAGCCTGTATACACTCCTCATATGGTATCGTTTCATCTTCTATTTCAACATAATCATTTTTTGCTATCATTCTTTTGAAAATCATGTCTTCTTCTTCTTCAAACTTCATGACAGTCCAAGGTGACTATTCAACTTTTTCTCCCATTAGAATGCAATTCTGATTCTTCCCTATAGAAATGTCTTTGCACATTTTTTTTCTTCCTTCATCTCCAAATCATCTTCAATTGAATGTGTTCCTCCATCAAGCAACTCATCAATGAGTTCCTTTTGCTGCAATACTTCAGACCTTTTCTCTTTTGAGAGAATTTCTTTATCAAATTTTAAGACAGTTTCAAAAGCCTGTCCATCATTTGCAACAAAACATGCAAACACAAACAAATCATAAGTCTAAAAAACATAAGACCTTTTGGTCTCATATGGCCTCACATTCATCTCTTCCATAAGTTTATATTTACTCTTTACATAATTCATGAGACTCTCAATTAGTCTCTCCTTTTCTGCTTCATCATCCTCTCCAAGCAAAGGACCTTGTTCAGGTTCACAATATGAAACCTCCATCTCATATTCAACTTCTCTGATTTCTTTCTTCAATCCAACAACCATATTTTGTTGTAGCTTCATCTGTCGTGAATGCCATCTCACCTTCTTTTTCATGATCCAACCATACCTCTGGTTTTCTTCTTCCGTAGCTTGCATCTTCTTCTCAAAGCACAAAATGTCTTTTTATAACTCTAGCAACTCTCTGTCATCTTCTTGAATTCTTTTCTTCTCTCTTTTGCTGTGGCTTTTCTTTGAACCCCTGCAATGAATTCCAGTAGTCATTATTTCTATCTCCCTCTCCTCTTTTGTGAAATTCATCCTGTCCACTTGTGGACTGCATTCCTAATCCTCCCTCAACAAGTCTCCACACTTTTTTATTATACCTCAACAAGCTATCTCTCCTTGAGCTTGTCCTTTTGGTATCTATGGTTCTTCTCCTCTAGAACCTTTTGAGCATCTCCTTTGCTCTTCTTGATTTCTGCAGGTCCACTTCTCATTTGAGAACATGCACTAGTCCTCTCTTATCCAACTTCTGTTGGATTTATGGGTTCTGCCACTACTTCCTCTTTTCTCTTCTCATGAACTTATATGTTCTTTACTACTATAAATTCACATAACCAGAGTTAAAATATAAACATGAATCGATCCATACCTTTAGAATTTTCCACTTGTATAATTGGCTGTAATATCTCCACTTCTATCTTCAAAATATATTATGCTTCATCAAGAACATAATTGTCCTTGAGCACAAATCTCCCAGTTCTTATTGTTGAAATCTGCAATCTTTCATCAATCCACAAGACTGTCAAATCCTTTCAAGGATTCTTCTACATTCCTATGTGGATAATCATCAACTTTAACCACACATTTTCTATCTGCAATCAATCCTCAATACCCTCTCACCTGACTAACCTTCTCACACAATCGTTAGTCTTCAATTTTTAGTTTTTAAATAAATACTGAAAATCAGAGATTGATTTACCTTTCACGCAGAATACTTGTTCTTCCCTCCTCATGCATCACTAAGCTTCTCCTCATGATCAATCAATGAGATGCATCCAAGCTTTCATAACAAGTCTCCTTCTTGCCATTAATACCACATCAAGCATTTTCCAGAGCTTCATTCTACGGTATTATAAGTTTTCTCCTATAGAAATTTCTTCACAGGCTCGACTGATCAAATGAGATACCTCGCAGAATATTTGTCCTACTCTGATACCAAATGATGCCAACCTAAACCATAGTACTTTATTCAAATCACCAAACTAGACTAGTAAACCAATTCGAATCAACTTCCCCAAGAATAGTGAGGTTCTAAATTTAGCAGAACCTCTAAACTTAGTTGTTTGGCTAAGTCTTTCCGCAACTCCTTTTTCGAAACTTGCGGGATGCAGGATGCGGACGTCCTTTTTTTTCAATTCAAATGGACCTTCCACAATTATGTGCCACAACGGTCTTTCCACATGTGGGATGCGGGATGCGGGATGCACCTTTTCATTTCCAAATTACAACTCCCACAAATATTCTCCTGCAACTTCTGTCTGAATCGTTGATCTTCTGCGGGGTGAATATGGACCTTTGATTTGTTTTCCTTTGTGGATCTAATCTATGACCATTAGATCTTTGTTGATCCAATCTCCATCGTTGATCTTTATTTTGATGTGGATCTTGTCCTCAACCGTTGATTTCTTTTGTGGAACATTTTTTCCCGTTGATCTTTGATCAAATGCGGAACTTCATTTAACTTTGCAGATCTAATTTATTTTACTGTAGAATTTGACTGCCACCTTCAATCTTCATTGATTCTTGCATTGATCATTTTTTCTCTATAACATGTAACAAGGTTAAATCTGCACGCGCATTTCATTAATGAAATCCCCAATGATAGTTTACCTAATTCTCCTTCGATTGACCAGAGAATCGATCAATCGATCTCTGTTCCTCTCATTTTCAGAAATCCTGAACTCATACACAGACTTTTCATTCTTTTACAGAATTAAACAAGCATTTAACTCACAATTTCACACATTCAGACAGAATGCAATTTACACATAGAATTATGCCAAAATAGGCTTTTTCATTCATCTAATGAAACTGTACATACAAATTAATCTCAAAACCTATGTTCTGATCATCTTAGGTATGATACATCTTTAGTCGGCCCTTCCTCTGTTTCCTATAGGCCTTACAGACCTCTCTATCTATGTATCCCTCTATGTACTCTCTCTATCTTCTGTCTATCTCTATTTATGCCTCACAGGCTTACATTTATACATAGTTGGATTTATGAACCATTCTGGTTCAGATCCTTAATACTCTCAACAACATACTAAATTAACTCTAACTATCAACCCTATCCTATGACTCGCTGCCCTAAGTGAGAGATTTGGTACATGATTCATCAATTGACTCATCATCCACCTAGTGACTCACCCAACTGACTCAACATCATCTAGAGTCAAATAAAACATAGCTTATTTACAATGTGATTGTTTGAAGACCATCAATTCAGATTTAGGACCCCTTCTAGGCCTAATCAAACTTTGAACTTGAATTTGGATGGAGAGCAGGATGCTCCTGCATCACATTGTAGGGGGTGGTGAGTTGAGAATAGATCCCTCTAAATTTGAGGTCTTTCAGAATTGGCCTGATCCATATAATGTAACAAAATTTAGAAGCTTCCTGGGAGCATCCCAATACTAGAGGAATTTTATTGTTAACTTGTCACTTATTGTTTCTCCTTTACATGCTTTGACAAGTGTGAAACAGGTTTTTCAGTGGGGAGGCAAAGAGCGTAAGTCCTTCGACACTTTGAAAAAAAGAATCAATACAAAACCAATACTTGCATTCCCATATTCACAACAGCCATTCAAGATTGAAGCTGATGCTAGTGGTTATTCCATGGGCTTGGTCTTATCGCAACATAAGAAACCTATATGCTATCATTATTAAATATTCGCTAAAGCAATAGGTAACTATCCCACATGTGATAAAGAGTTGTATGCATTAGTACAAAGTGTGAAGAAGTGGAAAGATTATATAATTGGTAAAGAAAAAATCATACATATTGATCATCAACCCTTACAATATCTTCATAAAAAACTAAGCTACAAAAATCAAGGAATTTCAGATGGATGGGATTTCTACAACAATTTCATTTAGTCATCACACATAAAAGGGGAATTTATAATAAAGTTGCAAACATGTTATCAATACCTCCAATAAATGAGTCTATTATCTTACAAAATAGTTCATTGGCTCATGAAGTTACATTGAAGAATATGCTAAGGATGAAGACTTCAAAGATGTGATGAATCTTTAATGTATGGTACACAAACTGAAGAATTGAACTACCATATTCATGAAAATTGTGTGTATCATCTTGGAAAAATTTGTATTCCACATAGTGGAAGAGTTCATGTAATTAGAGAAGCTCATACTTCTCTTATATCTGGTCACTTTGGTGTAGGAAAGACAGTAGCTAAGCTTCATAGGTATTGTTATTGGCCTTAGATGAATTAAATTGTATACAAATATGTAAGGAGATGTGTAATGTGTGATACTAGTAAGAAAAGTAACATAAAATTGGGCTTGTACACTCCACTCCATGTACCTTCTCTCCCACAGGAAAGTGTGTCTATGGATTTTGTGGGAGGGTTTCCTATGTCTATGAAAGTTCATGATTACTAGTAAGTGATTGTGGATAGGTGCAGTAAAATGTGAATCTTAATTCCTTGTGAAAAGAAAGTCACAATAGAGTTGACTTCTAATTTATTCTTTCATAATGTTTGGGTTCATTTCAGATTACCCACATCTATTGTATCTGATTGGGATTCCCTCTTTCTTCAAAAGTTTTGGTCATATTTGTGGGAACTTATGGACTCTAAGTTGAAAAAGAGAATTGATTTTTATCCACAAACCAACAGTCAAAATGAATTAATCAACCACACAATGGTACATCTACTATGAGTATATTGTGTTAATAATCCTAGGCTTTGGGGTGAACAATTGCATTTTGTACAGCATGACTAGAACCGTGTCATCCACTCTTATACATAAAGGTCTCCATTTGAGACATGTTTTTTATACTTTCCAAAGTCTCCTTTAGAAATTTTTTATGGAAAAGATTATGTGGAAAGATGGACAAGTTGATGCAGAAAAAACTTTCAAGGCCATCCAAAGATCCAATTGGCACAACATCCAGCACAATAAAAATTGGAGAAAACCCAAGCTAAATACAAGATAAAACATGAAAAGCATCAAGTGGATCATCATTTCCAAGTTGGTGATCAAGTTTGGTTTCATATTAGCAAATACCAAATTAAAGGTGAAGGTAAAAACATTAAACCACGCAGGTATGGACCCTTCACAATTTTGGATAAAGTTGTAATAATGATTTCTTGTTAGTTTTACCTCCATATATGCAGAAGTACTTTGTTGTGAATGTAGAAAACTTGAAATTGCATGAACCTACAATGATCATGGATAAAGAGAAGAATGTGCATGATCCTTATGTTGATGACTTTGCACCTAATTATCTTTAATCAGTTGTAGGAAGACATCATTCTTGACAGTAGGTTAAGAACTCCATGAAGAGAAAATGTGGAATATCTTCATGTGGGTCTTAAAGGAATGCATCCAATCAAGGCATGATGGATAGAGACCAAAAAGGTGAGAGAGTTGTACCCTCACCTATTTACTGAAGTGATCCAAAAGCTTCCAATTGGGAGGCTTTATCCAGGAAGATCTCCCAAATGACCAAAATTTAAAATCTTCAAATGTTAAAGAGAAGAATACAATTGCATAGAGCTCTCTGATAACTTTTCAGCAATTCTTGTTTCATCCAAAGTTGACTCTGGACGTGAAAGTTATCAATAGGATAAGTTGGCAGTGACACGGGCCTAATGCCAAATTATGACTTCCAACATTGGGGATCAAAAGTTAGGAGGATCATTATTGATGTTTTTAGGCCAATGACGACTTTTGACTTTCAACATCGGGATCGAAAATTCAGGAGGACCGTTGGAAACATTTCTTGGACAGTGCTAGCTTTTGACTTCCAACATCGGGATTAAAAATTCAGAAGGATTTTTCTTATTACTTCTTGAACACTTGCAACTTTTGCCTTCCAACATAGGGATTAGAAATTTTGCAAGGGTCGTTGTTGTGTTTTTAGACAGTTATGACTTCTGAATTTTGACGTTGCAATTGACAAAGTTGGTATCAACACATCAGGATCTAAAAATTCGTATCAGCAAAACCAGAAAGGCCATTATGGACTGGTCGGTGGTCGAAATAATGGTCTAGATCAACCAAACGGGATCGACAAATCAGAAAAATGGAATATTAATAGTCTAATAAATTTGGCAGCAAATAATCCAGCAATCAACAACCATGGATTTATTTATCTTAGAATCTCTGATGTGATCCACAACTCTTGTCTTTAGGATTGATATTATCTTGAAAGAGATATTTTAGTTTGATATCGTATTCTATTTATGATTGGACACATTACTTATTGATCTAAAATAACCTTATTTTTGCTATTTAAACATAGTTTGGGCACAAACTGAGGGGAGATAGAGAGAAGGATAGACAAAGAGAAACAAAAGACTTCAAACTAAGTAGTTTGTAATTTAACATTGAGCAATAAGTGAACTTGACAGTAATTGTGGATGATTTCTAGTGAAACAAGGTTCTAAGGTAGATCCGTAGAGTGCAAGAGACAAAGCATCTCATTCTACATGCCAAGGGAGGTCTTTGGCAAAGTGTAGATTCACATTGGTGCAGTATGTTTCTACAATTAAAAGAAAGAATTGGAGAGAGTCCTATGAATTGATGTAACTTACAGCATTTGAAGAACTAATAGAAATGGTCTCACTACAAGTGGACCCATAGATGTAGGCCTTTAGATTCAACCTCTGTTATCAATTTGCAGTCTTCAAATTTGTGGTTTGCAACTTTATTTACTTGCATTTATATTTGAGTTTTATCTCTTTTAAAAGTTGTGATTTTTAAAGTCTTTCTTGAGAGTTAACTTTTGGATCATTCACACATAATTCATGGTTATTTAAGATCCTGTAAAAAATCATATCAGGGTCTAATGAAGATATGATTGATCCTTCCTACCTTATAGAATTCTCATGAAGGTGGTACACATTAAGGGTTATCTTGTTCCATAATAGTATTCTAGTTGAAGGGATATGTCCTTAGAAGGATTGACTAATCGTTTAATCCATAATAGAATTTTCATCGAGGGGGATGATAGGGAATTCTCATAGTCAAGAAACCATGGGAAATTTTGAGAAATCCTTCTTTGAAAAAAATATTATTGTCAAAGGGATCCCTAGGAACTGTCATCTAACATTTCCTCTAGCATAATATTCAGATTGAAGGGCACCTTGGGGAATATTGACTGAACTATCCTCCACAAAAGTATTCTATTTGAAGGGGGTCCCAAGGACTGGTTGGGTGACCCTTCCTCAAGAATAGTATTTACATCTAGGAAAAGATAAGGAAGGGTTTATATCAAAATTTCAATAACACGGTATTCTCATCGAGCAAGACCTCGGGGAAGGTGAAACCGACCCTTTCTCCACCTTAGAAATTTTGTAGATAGGTAGCATGGGGAAGGATCAAACAACCATTTCGTCAACATGTATTATTAACAAAGGGGTTCCTATGAAATGGTTGGATGACACTTTCTCAACCATAAAATTCTCATTGAGAAGTTTCTTATGGAGGGGTCGATTGACCCTTCCTCCAGTATATAGTTATTATACAATGGTCTCTTAGTGAAGGGTAAATCGGCCGTTCCTCTATTATAGTATTCCCATTGAGGGAAAAGTGTAGAACGGGTCGATCAAATATTCGTTCAACATAGAATTATCATAAAGGTAGAGCTTGAGGAATGGTCTATCAATATTTACTCAAGCATAGTATTCTTGTTGGGGAGGAACCCTTTCTCAAGCATAATATTCTTGTCAAGGGGGGCATCATAGAAAATTCAATGAACCCTCTCTCAAGCATAGTATTCTTGTTAAGGGGGATCCCATAAAAGGGATGGTCCACACTTCCTTGGACATAGTATTCTAATACAGTGGGGGGGAATGAATGGTCAACCAATCCATTTTGGACTACAATAATTATCATCGAGGGGATCCCAAGAAAGGGTCAACAAATCCTTTCTCTATTGTAGTATTCTTGTCAAAGGGGTCTTGGATAGGTTCAACTAATATTTTTCTAATACTCAAAGTTGATCACTGATATATACAATATGTTTATGTTAAAAAGATAACTAGTGTTGATTCTAATAGTGGAGATAAAATTATTCTACATGAATCTAGGTAAATTCTTTCCTTTTTAGAAAAGTCAAATTCTTACATAAATGTTCATATCATAGAGATTTCATTTCCATAGGTATTTTGAAAATGTAGATAAAATGATTCTATTGAAAGGAAGTTTTTTGAATCTTTCTCATTTGGTGTGTTAGTGAACGAACTTATGTTTCCTTGTGGAATTTTTTCACTAGAGTTACAAATTCGAAATATTGGCCAATTAAAATATGTGGATTTTAATTCAAGTTCAATATTAAAAATGTTGAAATCATTAAGCAATTTGAAATTTTAGTGACACAAATAAACCAAAATCACAACATTAAGTTAATTGGATAAAAGATGAATCTATTCCATTAATGTTCCTCACAACCAAATTATATTTCCAAGGGAATAATTTTAAATATTCTAGAAGGAGAGGTGGTGTGCTTTGCACCACCAGATTCTAATAAATTTGGAGTTTTAATACAAAAAATAGTCTTCCATTATGAGAATGTTGGTTATTAGAAGGTTTTGTCTTAACATGTCCCTACTTGGTTGACCTTAGTGATGCTCCTTAGATGTGATATTGAAAAAAATGCAAAGGAGCATAATGTCAATTTTGGGAAGTATTTTAAGCATGTCCTCTACAAATGGTCTATCCATCCATGGATCATCTAGATTGTGTCAACTGATTATTTTTTATAATAAAGCCATATAATTGGGTAAAATATTAAATTATAAGTGCATATTCTTAACTAAATTTTAGTACTATATTTATAGAAACATTTGATTGAAGTTCATTCTATGCAAAAATAGGTATTGCATTTTGTTGTAAAAAAAAGTGTATTTCTAAAATTCCATTTTAGACAAAGCTCAAGTGTAATAAGAAGGTGTCGTAAGCATAGTATTCTCAATGAGAAGAAACCCTTGGAAGGTTCGGCATACTTGGCCCTTCCTCCACCAAAATATTCTTATTACAGGGTACGTAGGGAAATATCGATCATCCCTTCCTTGATCATAGTATTATCAAGGAGGAACTCAAGGGATGGTTGACCCTTCATTAAGAATGGTATTATAATCATCTACAACTAAATGAACAATCCATCAATCCTTCCTCAACTATAGTATCATAATCGAGGGGATCCAAGGGAAGGATTGGTCAACTCTTTCTATATCATAGTATTATTGTCAAGGGGGGTCTTGAGCAAGGGTCAACTGACCCTTTTCTCATACTAAATGTTTATCACCCATATGTATATAGTACTCAAGCATTTCGAAATATTCTCTATCATTCCTTTCAAGTAGTCTTGTATACTTGTTTCTTTCTTAGTTTCCATGTACTCATCATCAAGAGGTGGTGTGGTTATCCTACACTTGTATGCATCATCATGATTAAGTTGTTGCATGTGGCGTGGGAATCACTCATTATGTGTGTAGAGTTCTTCATGTATTTGTCAATATGAGTAATGGAATTTGTTAGAGAAGTGGTTATCGCATGCCCCTATCACCCATATGGAGGATAAATTTGTTATCATTGTTATTTATATAAAAATTGTATAGATTTATTCAATTTAATGTTGAAGTGTAATGAAATTATTTTGTAAAATTTGCACAACAATATAGAAGATCACATTACCTTAAAGAGTTTATATTAACCTATGATATTGGTATTGATTTGTGTTCGTTTATGTTTATATATTACATTGATTATATTCTTATTATATAATATAATTTATCTATATTAATTTTAATTAATTTATCTATGCTTTAGTTGAATTATTTTGATTTGTGGTGGTATCTTTATTGTTGTAGATTAGAAAAAGTGTCTTTTGGAATGTTAGGTTTTCAACACTATGTAAAGATGTTTTTCAATAGATTATAAGTTGTTAAACAGATAGAATTCCCAAGTAGAAAACAATTTCACAAGGACAACATTAATTATGGATGTCTTGTTGCAAATGTTACAAAGGTTTTTAATGGATATAATTAATTGTTGCATGCATCAAGAGGTGCAAAAACTTTGTTAAAAGAAAAGACCTGTACTTTTATTGAATAGAAAGACATGTACTGTTATTGAATAGAATATGTCATAGATTTTTAACCACGTTGACTTCCCTCTACAACGTACTAAGTTGGAGGAGACAATTAGTGTCAATTCTAATAGTGGAGATAAAAATATTCTACACGCACCCACATTTATTTCCTTTTAAATGAAATCATATTGTTACAAATATGTTGATATCATAGAGATTACATTGACATAGGTCTTGTCACAAATGTACATGAAAATGATTCCATTGGAGGGAATCTTTTGAGATGTTTCTCAAATGGTGTGCTACTGAAGGAATAGGTGTTTCCTTTTGTCATTTTCTCATAAAAGTTAAAACTTTGTAGCCTTGTATCTTAACCAATATAAAAAATTGTGGATTTGAATACAGGACCAATTTTAAATATTAAAATCATTAAACAACTTGAAATTTCATTGTCACGAACAAACCAAAATCACAACAAAGTTTGCCGAAAAAAATGTGAATATAATCCATAAATGTTTTTCACAACCAAATTATATTACTAGGAGAATAATTTCAAATGTTTTAGAAGGAGAGGTGGTGCACTTTGTACCATTAAATGGCAATGAATTTGGATTTTTAGTCCACAAAGTCTTCATCGAGTGTGATAAATGTTGCTTATCAGAAGGTTCTCTCTAAATATGGCCTACAAACTACTTAATTGACCTTAACGATCCCCTTCTAAATGTGATCTTAAAAAATTGCGAAGGAACCTCGTGTCAACTTTTGGGAAGCCTTTGAAGCATGTCCTCTACAAATGGTGTATCCACTTGTGTATAATGTAAATTGTGTCAATAGACGACAAGGACATAGAATTGAATAAAATGTCAATTTAACAGTGCATCTTTTAAAAAGAATTCCAATACAATATTTTTAGAAACATTTGATAAAAGTGCATTTTGTACAAAATGGACATTGCAATGTGTTGTTAAAAAAATTGTATTTCTAAACTTTCATTTTTGTCAATGGTTGACGGTAATAAGAAAGCGTGTCTCATGAATGAAAATTAAAAAAAATAGACAACCACAAGTATTGAAAAGAAAATATCTTTTAACAATGTGTCTAGATTGCTATTAGACGCGGCCAGTAGTAGCAAAGTGGTAATGATATTTTAGAATTGGGATCAAAGCATTGCCACAAAAGTTACACTCATTTCGAATTAAAATCCATATGGTGTGATTATGTCTATGTTTATGAACCAAATTGTGGCAAAACTGATGTTGTTAGAAGTAAGTGATAATGATATTTTAGAACTAGGATCAAAGCATTGCTACAAAAATTACACTCATTTCAAGTTAAAATCCATATGGTGTGATTATCTCTATGTTTATGAACCAAATTGTAGCAAAACCAATGTTGTAAAAGTATAGTGGTTGGAACATCTCACAACTATGATCAAAATAGTGATTATAATTAGTCTTGCAAAAGTATGATTTATTTTTTATGTTGAGACTCCAAACCCTCTAAATATATTCTAGCGACATACTTTTCTCTTTGTTTGTGTACCAGATTGTTGTAAAGCTAATGCTATTAAAAGTAGAGTGGTTGTAGCATTTTGGAATTGAGATCATAACAAAGATTGGGATTAATGTAAAGAATTGTATTATAATAAGCATCACTTGTCGAGTGACTTTTTTCATAAAAAACAATATATAGCCATACTTTACTTTAATGATTTTCTTTATATTGTTAAGTTTTATTTTTATAGTTGTACTTGTTATTAAAATTTCATATTATATCTACTAATATTCATTATAAACAACTAATATAAATGTAATCAAATAGACAGACCGTCATGAAAGCCACCAATCATGGGATTGGTATGCAGTTGAAAGCCACCAATCATGAATTCTGGACAGACCGTCATGCGATTCAGAAGGCTTGGGATCTTCATCGTGGGTGTGGGTGGTAATAGGTATGCAGTTGAAAGCCACCAGACCTGAGACCATCATGCGATTCAGATGGCGATGATCCAGATTTGAGATTTTTAAATTGCCCCGTAATCAATGAGAAGTATATTTATTAATAGACGTTTGCATTGCGAGTTGCAATTAAAACTCTAGTTACTCACTCTCTCTGGTCAAAAATTCAAGGTTGCCTTGCTGCGTTATACCTATATTCATTCATTAAAGAAAGTTACCATGGCAGTCTGCGCGCGCGTGGATAAACAACAACCAAAACGCCCTGTTTCTGTTTCTGTTTCTCTTTCTCTTCGGCAGAGCAGATGGGTGATTCAATTACCAGTGAGAATAGCAGTTTTGGTTTATTTTGTAATTTTGCACTCAGAATTTCTTGTTGTTAGAGGTTAAATACCGCATTTTAAAACGACCTAAATTATTGAAATCGTCAATTAAACACTAAAATCTCATTTTCAGGAACTCATCGGCCACCGGATTCCGAAATCTCATTTTTCAGGAATTCCCTGGCCACCGGATTCCGACATATACTCCTCCGGCATTCTGCTGCCAGGAGGATGTGTACCGTTGGTTCTCATTCAACAATCAATTCAAGATTCATAATCTTGTACAAGCATTCTACCAAAATACATAATATGATATGAATAAAATAGAGATTCATCTTTTGATATTATTAAATACATAATATGATATGAATAAAATAGAGATTCATCTTTTATATATATAAGATCAAAACATCACATAGGTTGAAACGATTATTTTAGCAGTCTGCTTTTTGAAAGTCAAACAAATAACCAAAAGGGGCCGGTTACAACATTAATCCAAGATTGAGATGTTTCAAGATAAGATGAAGTATATAATTATTTTGTACTTTTCTTTATCCACTTAGTATTCAAATAGAGATATGATAACCAACCCGGCTAGGACCACTTTGTATTAATGAAAATAGAGATATATTTACAAGCTTATTTCAAAAGTTATTGCGGGAAGGTTAAAACCCTTTCTGGATCAGGGAATTTCCCATGAATAATTTGGGTTCCTAAAGGATCGCCTTATCTCTAAACCAATTGGAATTGTTCAAGAAGTACTTCACTCGGTGAAAACCCAAAATCTTTGTGCCTTTGTTCTCAAATTGGATCTCTCGAAGGCATTTGATAGGGTGGATTGGACCTATGTCAGACTGATCCTGATTCAAATTGGTGTACCTCTCCTCATTGTGAATTGGATCATGGGTTGCCTCTCCACAACAAATTTTGCGGTTTTGATCAATGGAACCCCATCCAATTTCTTCCCTGCCTCCCGCGGTATTCGTCAAGGTTGCCTTTTATCACCTCTTCTTTTCATCCTTGTCATTGAGGGTCTCAGTCTTCTCATTTGGGATGCTCGAGCAAATGGACTGATTAGGGGCATTCAGCTCTCTCCCTCCCTTTCCCTGTCTCACCTTCTCTTTGTGGATGATGTGATTCTTATGGGATCAGGTACTCTCCTGGACTGGTCTGCTTTTGAAGTTATATTGGAGACCTTTTGTAAAGCCTCGGGTATGAAGATAAACTTTGACAAGTCATGTTTGCTCTATTATAATCTCTCTGCTGACTGTCAGAATTGGTTTGCTGGTAACCTGCCTTACAAATTGCAGCCACTTCAATCTGGTTTAACCTATCTGGGCTTTTTCCTGAAGCCACTTGGATACAGAGTCTTGGATTGGCACTGGATTATTAAAAAACTTGAAAAAAGAATTAGTCATTGGACTAACAAGTTGCTTTCGCTAAGGGGCAGGTTGATCCTTGTACAATCTGTTCTTTCTAGTATCCATGTGTACTGGATGGGTCTGGCTCCCCTCCCTGTTTCCATTCTCCAGACTCTTAAAAGGGTCATGTTTAACTTCTTGTGGGGATCCTCTAACACTAACAGGAAATTTCATCTGGTTAATTGGATGGCCTTTCTTGGCCCAAGGAGCTTGGTGGATGGGGTATTAAAAATCTTTCATGGTTCAGTTTGGCTCTGAGAATGAAAACCTTTTGGAAAATCCTTCAGTCAGGGGGTCTTTGGTTTCAAGCCCTTCATTGCAAGTATATTAAAGTGGGATCTGTGGCAGATTGGTTCAGATCCAAAAAATTCAGCACGCGTAATGTATCTGTCATTTGGAGAGGTTTCATCCATACCCTACCCTGGATTGGTTCGAATTTGGCTTGGCAGGTAGGAAGAGGTAATGATATCCTGATTGGGGTAGATCCAATTGTTGGATCTCACACTGTTTTCTATCTCCCAAATGAGCTGAGATCATACTTGCAGGATTTGGATATTTGTGCTCTTGCGCAGGCCCAAAATACACAACAAGATGCTCAGAGTTATTGTTATATTGCGGAGGAACTGAACTTGGGGGGCACTTTTCTTGATTTGTGGACTGATTATGTTTCTGGTTTATCTGGAGCTGGAATTCGAATCACATGTTTTGATGACGAACTGGTTTGGGATTATAGTAAGAAGACGGGCTCCTTATCTGCGAGGGATGCTTATGATTGTATTGTTTCCTCTTCCTCGGGGCTGGCTACATCACCTGTCGATGCTTATATATGGAACAAATCTCTGCCAAATGAAATTTCATGTTTCATTTGGTTAGCAGTCAGGTACAGAATCCTCACCTGGGAGAATTTACAGAAAAAAGGCAAGTTGGGCCCAGGTATTTGTGTTCTTTGCAAAGCAGATGGAGAAATTGTAGAGCATCTTTTCACTCAATGTATTGTCTGGAAAACGGTGGCTGAACAGGTCTGCGATCATTTAAATTTACATGCTTTCTCTACTCATGTACCTCTTGTGGATATGTTACTTGATTGGTTGGGGAAGCTGTCTAGAAGATCGACTATCCATTTGCTTCCATTCCACATGATGTGGATCGTATGGAAGGCTCGCAATCAGGTTATATTTGAAGACAAAGGAAGGAATATCTACAGTATTGTATGCCAAATTATTACTCCTGTTCAGCCTCTTTCTATTTTGCCTGTTAAGAGGAAAAAATCTGATAGAATATTGGGGAAGGCTCCTCCCATGTTCTACCCCTCTGGTTTCATTGATGGAGCATCAAACCGTTTGTTAGCTGGTGTGGGTTTTTGCATTTATATAAATGACTACCACCATATGGAGTTCTCGCTGGGGGTCGGACATGGAACCAACACTAAAGCGGAACTGCTCAGCTTATGGGAAATTCTTCTTACCTCCCATATGATGGGGATCCCCCTTACCCAGATATATGGTGATTCACTTGTAATCATCAATTGGGCGAAGGGATCGACTGCTCTCTCCCCGACTGATCTAGTTCATTGGTGTAGGGAGACAAAAAAGCTATTCTCTAGCTTCCAGGCATTGTCTTTCACCCACATCTATCGAGAGCACAATCGATTGGTTGACCATCTCTCTAAAGATGCGCTCATTTTTCCACAGGGAAAAGGCAGATATATGGAATTTTTCGAGAACCAATTGGTTTCTCAGGATTTTTTTCAGCTCTATTGAGAATGTAAAAGGGAATTTCTTCCCTGCTTTTGGTTTGTTTTAGTATTGAGTACTCACTTTTAGAATGCTGATCAGTGCCTTTTGGCACTCGATAGATGTGGCTGAGTTGGCAGTCCTCTCATGATGAGACAGTTTACTGATGGGATCTTTTAGTGGCTGATGTGCCATTCCCCCCGGCAGAACTCCTTTGGGCGGTGACTTTGTTTGTAACCCGATAGAGGGATGACTATAAAGATGACCTTTGATTCCTATAAGAATAACAAGGACAGGCTTTTTTCTTCCTTAAAAAAAAAGAAAATAGAGATATATATGATAGCTCACCGGGCTAGGACAAAAGGGTGGATTACAAGGATGAATGATTGGATTAAACAAGTGGGATTAGGAACAATGGTTTTTTTTTATGTTCAATTATTAATATTAAATTAAAATTAGTAAAATTGAATTAAAGATCATTTAATTTAAAGTAGAGGAAAAAATGGATCAATTTTATTATATGAAAAATAATATTAATAGTTGTTATATATTTTTAAATTAAAAATAGATTTATGAAAAATAAAAAAAATAAAAAAACTTATAAATTAACAACAATTATAAAAAATATAAACATACAACCAATGCAAATCCAAGTTTTATAATATTTTTAACACACATCTACATTTCAAAACATAAAAAGCAATGCTATAAAAGTTTTTAAAATAATTTTGATATTTTATAAAATAACAATAATATTTGATATATTATATATTGCTTTTATAGTGTTATATAGTTTGTTTTTCACAATTTCTAAATAGTAATATCTTTACCTTTTGGATATTCAATCAAAATATATATAAAAAAATACAAAATCCATTGAGATTCATTTGGATTTTTGTAAAATTTGATTCCTGTGATTAAAAAGTTGAGAAAGAAGCATTCTTAGTTCACCATAGTTTTGACAACTTAGAAGATCAAGAATATTAGAATTGTAGCAAAGATTAGGAAATGTTGATTGAATGTGGGTGTACGTAGGGATCTCTAAAAGAAAGTGAGATTCATCATCAACGCTCATAGACTCATAGAGCTGGAAAATCCTTTCCTCCCATGGAGTTTTAGGAATTGTGTAGCGCCATGTTTTGCTATGAAGCTCATGGAAGTTTGTTCTTATCTTGGCTATATTAATCTTCTTCTTTGAACTAGTTCGGTTTAATGACTTCTTTGTAATATCTTAATTTTATTTTAACCTCTAATTCTTTCTTGTCCCACATTCTCGCTTTGAACTTAGATGTAATAGTAATTTTTAGGTTGTTAATATTTTGCAAACAATCCTCCAATGATTTAACCAAGCCATGGTGTCCTTATACCATTCTTTCTTGAGCAGAAGATATCATTGACTAGATTTTAAAGCAATTTTAGGGAGTTTGTGGTCTTCCATGTTATTAATCTTATTCTTGTACATGAGGTACCTAGTCATAGTGATGCATTCGATGGGGGAAAGGCCCTCTTCTATAAGGAGAATAGGATAGCGCATGATTGCTCTTAATTTTGAGGTTATACGTGATAAAATGTTTTTGATTTTGTTCGACCTTTCTCCATGATTCTCAAGAGATGTTATAACCTCAAACTTCACAACCATACAAGATAACATGAGTGACGAAAGTTTCAAAAATGAACTTTTTTTTATCCCACATCACTAGATTTGTTGATTTACAATTGTTTTCTGGGCCAAAATAAGCTTTCCACTCTATGTTGATCCTTTTCTCAATACTATAGTTCTAATTGAGATTGTGATGGATATCAATTCTGAGATATTTGTAAGAGGACACTTTCTCCAAGTTGTTATTGTTATAAACAAAATTAGCATAACTGTCTTTCTTGGACTTGATAATCATAACTTTAGTTTTGTCGATATTAACAGACATACCCATGTTAGAGCAAAAATCCTTGAAAATTCTTAATTGTTTATCAGGGTCAGAGAGGCTCCTTTCCATAAGAACAATATCATCGACATTGTAATACCCCCGGTTTTGACCTCGTATGCATTAAAAAGTACATGATGTATATATTGTAATTAATCGTGGTGTGGAGCTCAAGGAAAAAGCCCCACCATCGATTAGGTTGTGTTATGTTTCAACAATGGGGATCGTTGTCGATGGTATATCGTGCTATCCGACACATTATAGCCTTAGCATCATGTAAAAATGCACATCAATCTAATTAAACCTACAGCCAGCTACGACGGTGCAATGTTAAATGAAAAGGGCACGATTCCAAAGGATGGGGGGGGGGGTTTGTCTAAACCGTGGGGGCCATTGGGAGTTAGCCATGTTTCACCACCACCCCTGATGTTTTGTTGTTAGTTGGGGGCAGCGGTTTGCTGACAAAAAAGACCATGCCTGTTCCCACTCTCCACAATGTGCGGATGGCCTGCCCACTAACCAGATCGTGAGTCTATTCACCTCCTCTCACGTGGGCTGAGTTAAAAGGTTCCACATTCTAGAGTTGGGGGGTTCGCCTTGCCTCTCTCTCACTTGGATTGTCGACCTGTGGATGTGTTCCTTCCTTTTGCGCAGAGAACCGATTCTCCTCCATGCTTTGTGGATTGTGTGGTTCCTTTACAATGTGGCATTATTGAAGATTGTTGTGGTTCTTCCCAGTGGTTTTCCCCTCTATTCTTTTTGGGTGCTGTGAGTCCCTATGCCATGTGGGCGATGGTCTCTTTCCCAGTCTTGGGTTAACTATGTATTTTTCCAATCCAGTAGGATATTTTCCGCGTCATGAGGTGTTTTCCTCCTGTTCACGCAAAGAGAGCCTGTTTTTAACCCACCCTTGCCGACTGTGAAAACGTGTTGGTGTTTCCTTGTTGAAGAAGGATATTTGTTTCTCCTCGTTGTTGCCTATGTTTTCTTCCACTTTTTGCTTTGGCTGTGTCTCTTTCCCTTGCGTACATGTTGAGAGTCTATTCTTCCCCTTTTTCTACCTGTGTAAGTTCTCCAGCAATTACATTGGGGATGGTGTGTGCTATGATATCGGGGATGTTGGTGGGCTGTTGATTTTCACATTTGTTGGCTGAGTTTTCCCCTGTCCATGCTAGGGGTGTGGCTTCTTTCCAATTGTGGACTGTGTAGTTGTTGCCATCGTTTCTTTGTGATTTTGGGGCTATTGTCTTCCCCTATTTTTGGGTTTGTTCTTGGGTGCTGAGGTTATCGAGATTGTTGCTAAGTTTTTTTGGCCATGCTAGGGCCAAGAACAACTCTGAAGCATTGTTGACCTGAACTGTGTTTCACCCTTTGGTTTGGGGTTTTCACCCTATTGACTTCATCTTCTTCACAGAGCTATGAACTGTTTGTTTTACTGCAGTATGCAGTGGTTGGTCTTCAGACCATTGAGAGTAGGATGAGAGGCTGGGTATGCTTGAGAAAACTGGTGTTTGAGGTCATTAGCTTAGCATTTATCCTTTCCTAGCTCCTTGATGGCCTAATAAACCCTACTGTGTGGGCTTGGCTGATTTGTGTACCTTGGCTATGTGTAAGCTTTCTTTGTTCCTTATTCCTTGAGGAATCATGCCCATCTCGGGGGTGGCAGTGTTTCTGAGAGATTGATGAACACATTGTCCTATGGTTGGGTGGAACATTGCAGCGGCGTAGCTGGTTGCGGGACAAGTTCTTATCCGATGAGTATTCTTGACTATTCCGTATATGCATTTATATTTATTGATTGATGGATATGATGAACATGTGGCATGCTTGAATGAATGTATGTTTTCTTCCGCTATGTCCATGAAGGATTATGTATCTTAGTAGGTATTATGTTTAAGCTTTTTATTTCAGCGGTATATTCCTGTTCATGTTCATGGGGCTATCTGCCCGTATGTTTGATGTTAGTAGCATCCTCCTTGCCAGTTAGAGCGTCGGGGACATTACAGTGTGGTATCAGAGCTCTAGTTGCAGCATGGGCCTGAATGGGCCATGAAAGGTCAGATAGTAGAGGTAGGTTTCCTTTTTCCCAGCAGAAATCAGAAAATTGTGATAGAAAAACTTCAACTTCAAAAATTGTCCAAGTGCTAGAACCATCGGCCCATCAAGAGACTAAGTGTGAAGCTCTTCTGATGTAGCGGCTCACTTAGTCTGAAGGTCACCCGACGAGGGACAAACAACCTTGGTTTCAAAAAATTTCTAAGTGTTTGGCCATCAGCACATCAGAAAGCTTAGACAAACAGATTGTTGATGCTTAGCTGATCAAGCGTCGTTGTTGCGGACTGCTAGAGGACTATCCCTCCAACGGATAGAGCCTCCGATCGCCGATGCCGCGGGAGGAAGATGTTCCAGCAGCCGACACAACGGGAAAATATTTTTGAAAAATTCTCTAAGGCCCGAAATCATCAACCATCGAAAGAAAATATTGGTTCATGCACCCGCCGTTGCGGAATCCTAGAGCACTAGTCTTCCGACGAGGAAAAGCTTCGACTGTCGATGACCGATGTGCTTCATCCCGCTGATTGAAAATGAACAGTTGATTTAATCACTGTTGGATAAGATATGGTCGAGCCGATACGACGACAATGGAGTGAAAGTTTTTGAAAATTTTTCTAAGGCAAGAAAATCATCGGTGATCGGCGGACATTAGTGGTTTTGATCGCCGATGAACATCGGCAAAACATAGTAGATAATGTGTCCGCCATTACGGCTGCAGAATGAACTATTCCGCCAATGCTAGTCCTTCTAGTCGTCGATGCCGAGGTGTTCAGTGAACTATGGCGGCGACAAACAAAAGAGGATTAGGCGATGAAGCAACCGAAGCGGAGAAGAAGAAGAAAGAAAATCTTCTAAGTATTGAAAATTTTTAGAATTTGGCAAAGTCCGAGGTTGTCGGCGATCGGCAAGAAAAAGAAGAAGCAGACGCTAGTACGTCGGTGAAAGTTAGAGGAAAGAACTTTCAATGTTTTAGATGATCAAACTGCCAATGGCGGAGAAAATTTCGGTGACTACATCAGAGGAAGTTAGCTGATGGTGCACCACCATTGTGGATGGCTAGGTAACTATCCTTTCGATGGATAGTGGTTGACATTGCCGATGGATAGTTTTTGATGTTGCTGATGAATGGTTGAGGGAAAATTTGCAAAAATTTGCCTAAGTGATGAAAACTTCGAAAAATGGTAGGAGATCAGAACGTCGATGAACATCAGAAGGATTTAGTTGATTGGATTACCGCTGTTGCAGGTGACTATGGAACTAACCATCCGATGAGCGAGTGGTTAGTTGCTCTGACCGCCGATGCCGCGGTAGGTAATGTTCCAATCGCCGACACATCGGAGGAAAATTTAATGTTTGATCACCGCAATGTCGAAAATTTTAGTGGCTTGGGTCACCGGTACAACGGAACTGTTCAGTCTTGGATCGCCGGAAGTTGGTGGATAATTGCTCCGATCTGCCGACAGGTTAGTGAACCGTGGACACCACAATGAGAATGATGCCGCCATTGCGGACATCTAGAGGACTAGGTGTATGATGCCACAGTGGGTTGTTTGCCGTTGTGGAATAATAGACCACTACAGGCCCGATACAATGGAAGGGAATAGACAAGTGACCCGCCGATACAGCGAAGGAAATTAGACGTTCTAGCCATCGAAACGTCAAAAATTTTGTTGGGATGAGACCCGATTTTGACAAAGGAAATTTTTTGGGTTTTCAAAGTGGAATTTTCTTGGCAACTTCCAACTATTTTTTAGTGGATTTCAGCATACTGTTAGTGGGTTATAGGGCTGAAAAGGAAGAGAATTCTGGGTGGCTGAAGTTCGCCTTTCAGAACAAAATACATTTGGTAAAAAGCATCATTTTGAAGCGATGTGGTTGTCACACTCGAGGTCAAAATGAAGCCTATGGATAGGCGTTGGAAAGCTTATCCAGTAGGGAACAAGGGAGAGTCACCAGAATGCGAATGCGGAGAAACAAAGTGCTAGTGATTACTGAAGGAGAAATGTGTTGCTGTCAATATGGACAAATCCGAGAATTGCATGCCTAGAGGTAGGAAGACCATGAAGTCAAACCAGCTGTGGTATGGAGGAGGAGTTCCATGAAAGGATGAAGGACTTGAAAAGGGAAATTTCTTTAAAACCTAACTTGCTGATTATAACTACATTTTATAAGTTGAAATGTATGAGGATATGCCTTTCATGCATAGGATATTACATGTACATTTATAATGAGCCACTAATGATAATTATTGCATTGGTGTTGGCATTAGTGGAAAACCAACGACAACCTGGAGATGGCTGAATATGTTGCTGATGCTGATGAATGTGACTAGCAACCCTCTAGAGAAAGGGATAAGAAAACAAGTCCATAATCAAAAGTTGGTGGGCAAATTCTACAATCTCCTGCAAAGGACCAACCAAACTAGTAATGACAAGGGTGTAAGTAGGACCCATGAAGGTAAGAGTTTGATTATGACAAATTCCATGGAGTGGTAAAGGTAAGAGACCTCATACCATGTGGATATTTGAATGTTATACTACATTCATATAGAAATGTGTCATGCCTATATATGTTGATTGAGCTTAGTAGCCCAAGGAAAGTAAGTACTGATGATCTTGATTATAGTAATGCATCCTATATGAAGTAGCCATGGTTAGGCCATGCATGGTATGTTTGAATGCATAGTATTCCTGAATCAATGCAAGATAGCATTGAGTGGGTATGCATTAAAATATTTTATGAATCTTGTAGTTATGCATTGAATGGATGCATATGATGGGTGTGAGTAACTGACTGCATAAGTATAGGTGCAAATGTTGTGATGCATTGCATGAATGCATTGAGATAAGTGCATGTGATATTATGAATAACTAATGGCTGAAATGATGAGTTGATGACAATTCTGGAACCATTTCAAGAGTTGTTATGAATGCAGGATAATAAGTGCATGAAGAGGGTAGTCAGGATGAATTGGCTACTGGAAATGCTCTATGGAAGAACAAGGTGGTGCAATGATACGCTTGTGAAGTAAGGAGTATCTAAACAGTTCATTTAAATTGCATAAATGATGTGGCTATACCTTGAAAATGTTACTATGATAATGATTGCGTGAAGTAAATGAGTTTTGGTAATGTTGATGTGATTAACAGCTAGAAGTATTGGAATTTTATAAATTCTGAAAATGCTTTAGTGATTGTTGCAGCAATGAAAATGTTATATGCATCAAGACTTACCAAGTGTTTGGCTGATTGAAGTTCAGGTTTTAGGTAGATTGTTTGGAGCATGGAAATGAGAGTAAGGCCATGACAAAGGCCAAAATCTACCATGTGAAAGAGCCAGACCTCATGAGAAGAGTCTCATGGCTGTGATAATAGTTTGCATGCATAATGAATTGTAAATTTGAATTTGTGAATTTCGTATTTGATAAATTGCTAACAACTACTAATCACTATTGGCTTGCATGAGATTGTGTCAGGAGGACGCATTGTAAGTGGTTATTCATGTTATGCTAGTAAGCATGAAATTATAATGGCTATAGTGGTGTTGCTTACAAGAGACCCACAAATGAGGATCACCTCATTGCCAAGCAAATCAATTTCTGTAGTAAACAGAGTTGCAAATTCTCATTGAATTTAACTAATAATGTTATTTCTTGGTTATGGAACAATCAAATTTGGATTGTATTATCAGATAATGATGAACTGATTGGCTATTTGATGAATGTGCCAGGCGTACATGTTGTAGGAAGACCATGTGTGATGGCATGTAGGAGCCAAACTTCATGGGAAGGTTATCCCTTATTTTGAAAATGGGTTTCGGGGGAAACTCCATTGGACATTTTGGAAATGTCTCATCTGCACTACATGTTTGGTAAGCAACATGAGTGAGATGGTATGGGTTATGTCAGTAAGACATGCATGTATACAAAATGTAAAGAGGAATTGGGATGGAAAACCGAGGGACTGTCAACTCAGAGAAGGGGGGCCCCATTCCTCCTTAACAAAGGAATATTGCCTCGGAAAATGGATAAGTTTTATGTAACCCTAGCTAAAGATATGCATGTAAAATTGTTAAATTCAATATGTAGAACATGTTTTGATTTTATTTCCATTAGGACCGATTGCTTGAGTATGAATAGGGCCTACATGATACACATCGGACAAGGGTGCACACTTTTCCGATGTCGGATCATGAATGGATTTTCAATATTGATTACACCCTAGGGAGTGGACGCACTCTTGGTGTCTCAATACTTGATAGTGAATGGTGTGAAATATGGTTACAATTTTAGAGAAATAACGCTAACAAATATGCTTATATTGCTTGTGTTGTCAAGATAAACAAAGGTATTTTGGTATTGCACACTAAATGGACAATGGCTTGAACTCATCCTACCTTCCACAGAGAAGGGGACAAACCATGTGGGGAGGCTCCATGGTTGAGAGGTCTGAAAATAGACCAGAGACACTAAGTGTCATGACCAAGAGGGATTGGTCCAGCATTCACGGTAAAGTGAAAGAGGCTAAGAGCATGAAAAGCCACAGCAATGGTGTGGGTTCCAGGGTGGAACAAGACAAAGAGGGGAAAAATTCTTGCTGCTCCCTCTTGCCTTTCAATTATATATGTATATACTTATGCATTGTGAAAACAGAAGATTGTTGAATGCATGTATGGCTGAAAATAGAATGTGTCTATTTGCTTAAAATAATTATGAATGTTGGAATAGTTAAATCCCTGCCCAAGAATGGACATGAATGAGCTCATGTGCCTGTTGGGAAGGCATGAAAAATATGAAAGTATCCTTGATGAGACTTGGACTGTCATGCCAATTGGAAAATTAAATGACTGATATTAATGCATATATTATGCTTGGTCTAACAGAATTTCAATGATGCATTTCACAAGTGAGAAAGGTGAAATCCGGTGGTGCACATTGATCATGGCAGAAGATCAAAAGTTGCTGGACTTGGCTAGAAGTCTCCTTCAAACGATTGCCAGGACCCAAGAGAGTCTTGGAGAGATGCTCAAGATACAAAAAAGGTAGAATGAAATGAACCACCAGATTTTGCAAGACTCTATTGGTTTGCAAAGGGAGATGAAAATCCTTTTGGGAGCAATCGACAAAGGAAAGGAAGGTGCATCAATGATGGGACATTCATCCAAGCGATCCATTATGAAACGGTCCAGGCATGAAGACTCAAAGGAAAGTGAGCAGGTATAGATGAAGCAGCCAGTAAAATGTTGGGAATGCGGAGGACATCATTTATGCTGGTACTGTCCAGCGAGGGAACATAAAGAGGACAACAACCACAAAGTTCCTAAGCTTTAGGATAAGCCAAGAGCTAAGAACCAGCAAGAGAAACTCATGGAAGCCAAGGGGCTTGGTCTTGACGTTCAAAGTAAATGAGTGAATGTGGGACAAATCTGCAACAAAAAAAAATTTGAAAATTTTGATGTGCATATTCTATATGTATTCCTATGTATTGGAACACCGAGGACAGTGTTATTCCAAGGGGGAGGGGATTGTAATACCCCCAGTTTTGACCTCAGATGCATTAAAAAGTACATGATGTATATATTGTAATTAATCATGGTGTGGAGCTCAAGGAAAAAGCCCCACCATTGATTAGGTTGTGTTATGTTTCGGCAATGGGGATCATTGCTGATGGTATATCGTGCTATCCGACACATTATAGCCTTATCATCATGTAAAAATGCACATTAATCTAATTAAACCTACAACTAGCTACAACGGTGCAATGTTAAATGAAAAGGGCATGATTCCAAAGGATAAGGGGGGGAGGGGTTGTATAAACTGTGGGGGCCATTGGGATTTAGCCATGTGTCACCACCACCCCTGCTGTTCTATTGTTAGTTGGGGGAAGAGATTTGCTGAAAAAAATACCACGCCTACTCCCACTCTCCATGCCGTGCGGATGTCCTTCCCACTAACAAGATCATGAGTTTGTTCACCTCCTCTCACGCAGGCTGAGTTAAAAGGTTCCACATTCCGGGGTTGGGGGGTTCACCTTGCCTCTCTCGCACGGGGATTACCGGTCTGTGGCTGTGTTCCTTCCTTTTGCACAGAGAACCGATTCTCCTCCACACTTTGTGGACTGTGTGGTTCCTTTACAATGTGGCATTGTCGAAGATTGTTGTGGTTCTTCCCGGTGGTTGTCCCCTCTGTTCTTTTTGAGTGCAGTGAGTCCCGATGCCATGTGGGCAGTGGTCTCTTTCCCAGTCTTGGGTTAACTATGTCTTTTTCCAAGCCAGTAGGATGTTTTCCGCATTTTCCATCGTGAGGTGTTTTCCTCCTGTTCATGCAGAGAGAGCCTGTTTTTAACCCACCCTTGTCGACTGTGAAAATGTGCTGGTGTTTCCTTGTTGAAGAAGGATATTTGTTTCTCCTTGTTGTTGCCTATGTTTTCTTCCACTTTTTGCTTTGGATGTGTCTCTTTCCCTTGCGTACATGTTGAGAGTCTGTTCTTCCCCTTTTTCTGCCTATGTAAGTTCTCTAATAATTACATTGGGGATGGTGTGTTCTGTGATATCGGGGATGTTGGTGGGCTATTGATTTTCACATTCACTGATTTTTCCCCTGTCCATGCTGGGGGTGTGGCTTCTTTCCAATTATGGACTGTGTAGTTGTTGCCATCATTTCTTTGTGATTTTGGGGCCGTTGTCTTCCCCTGGTTTTGGGTTGCTTCTTGGGTGCTGAGGTTATCCGGATTGTTGCTGGGTTGTTTTGGCCACACTATGGCCAAGAACAACTCTGAAGCGTTGTTGACCTGAACTATGTTTCACCCTTTGGTTTGGGGTTGTCACCCTGTTGACTTCATCTTCTTCACAGAGCTATGAACTGTTTGTTTTGCTGCAGTATGCAATGGCTGGTGTTCGGACTGTTGAGAGTAGGATAAGAGGCTGGGTATGCTTGAGAAAACTGGTGTTTGAGGTCATTAGCTTAGCATTTAGCCTTTCCTAGCTCCTTGACAGCCTGATAAACCCTACTTTGTGGGCTTGGATGATTTGTGTACCTTGGCTATGTGTAAGCCTGCTTTGACCCTTATTCCTTGAGCAATCATGCCCAGCTCGAGGGTGGCAGTATTGCTGAGAGATTGATGAACACGTTGGCCTATGGTTGGGTGGAACGTTGTAGTGACGTAGCTGGTTACGGGACGAGTTCTTATCCGATGAGTATTCTTGAATATTTCGTATATGCATTTATATTTATTGATTGATGAATATGATGAACATGTGGCATGCTTGAATGAATGTATGTTTGCTTCTGCTATGTCCATGAAGGATTATGTATCTTAGTAGGTATTATGTTTAAGCTTTTTATTTCAGCGTTATATGCCTGTTCATGTTCATGGGGCTATTTGCCCGTATGTTTGATGTTAGTAGCATCCTCTTCGCCGGTCAGAGGGTCGGGGATGTTACAGACATAGAGAAGGAGGATGATAACTATTCAAGATAAGGTCATTCCAGTGTAACTTGCTTCTACTAAACAACTTTCTAGCTTATCAGTGTAATTGCCGAAAAGGGTAGGGGAGAAGGGGCATCCTTGTTTGACTCCATTATTGCAATTAATATCTTTCGACCATCCCTCAGTGCTCTTAAATTCGGCAACAAATTTCTTGTTCAACATTATTGCGGTAGCCCTCAACTCCAAAGGAACCTTTATCTCTTACAATATATTCCACAAGTTATTTCTAGGCACTGTATCAAAAGCTTTCCTAAATTCCACAAAGCAAAAAAAGTGATTGGAATTAATATTATGATAATCCTTTGCAATTATTCTAAGCATAATGAGATGGAATGTGGTAGACTGATTCCTTCTAAACTGTTCCTATCCTGTAGCCCACTTACCTTCACTTTCAAGGCATACGTTGATTTTCTTCTCTAAAATGATACCATAAGGCTTGGATAAAAGATCAAGGCTAATCATAATGATTCGATAATTACAGAAGTTGTTTTTATCATCGGTTTTAAATATAGGATTAATAAGGATTTGAGCCCAAGGAATAGGAAACCTTGCATGTCATCCAGATTGAAGAGCTTGTGGATGTGAGGAACACTACAAGGAAAATGCCTTGTAGTGGATGTTAAAGAAAATGCTCCTCTCAAAAGAGCTCAAATATTCATTCATAGCGGAGGTAAGTAGCAGATTCTAGTGGTTGGAGGTTGTAGCAGAGGTTTTTCAATCGATGCTTTTTTAAATTAAACACCCATGTGTGTATATAAAAACAATGCATCGATGCGTTCCAACCATAAACGTACCGGTTCAGCCAAAAAACAAGAATGAAAAATGGCGTAAAAACATGAAATTATAAAAAGTTAATCGCAATGGCCATATTTTTTTTAAAATCATAGTGGTGTGTTTTAGTAGATGTAACACATCAGTGTGTCTACAAACAAAAATGCACCGTACCTGGAAAAAAAATGTCAGTCCTTGAAAATAAATCAATTAAAAAACTTTATTTAGTGCATTTTGTAAATATGAACACCTCGATGCATCTATAATTCCAACACACAAGGACCAGTTAAAAAACAAATATGTGTTTAAAAAAAAAAAATGAAAAATGATAGGAATTTTATTTAACCTGAGGAAGGCACCCCTTCAAAGGTGAAATACTACTTACTATATGCATTATTGTTGAGAGTATATTGCTTTATCTATTGTTACATATTTTACTTTGATCACAGTAAATAGTTTGATTGTGTGGATTGGTTTATCAACACTATGGGAACAATTTTACCACATAATGAATAAAACTCTTGAAGTGTTCTTTATGATATATCTGAATTTGAATTAATATGTTGTGTGCACATTTTAGTTTAATTTGATCCTTCTACCTTATTATTTGGATTTGATTCTTAGGCAGATTTCAAATCCTTAGTTAATTAAATTTTATCCTGAACATGATAATTGAAAGCGCACATAGCACTATTTTGTTGAGCAGGGAATCTCCCTATGTGATATCAATAATACCTGGACATTGGATGAGACCAGTTACAACTAAGTGACTGGGAGTTGTCACTTGATCAAAGTGGGATCACTTTCTTATCAGAGATAATATTTCTCCATTGGATCAACGAAGCTCTGTATTGATAACCAATATATTTGCAACAACATTATCAATACCTAGACAATTATAAGGATCCTCTATAATGAATGCATTTCTACTTTGACCCGCATTTTGAATTATGTTGTGTGGATGAATTTCTTTCTGAATCATTAGATTTAATTTTAGTTTTAGTTAGAAAACACAATTAACTTCTTGATGAACTAGCTCTGCACAGATAGTGTCCATCTATCACAAGTTTACGTCCCATGTTAATAATTTAATATTGAGAAATTATTTAGCATATAATTTCATTAACAGGAAATTCAGTGTTATGTTTGAATTAATATAGTTGCATTTTGTTTTTTTTTATACTTAATGCAAAAGAACATTATTTTAAATTGTTATATTAGATTTATGTTTAATGAATTTGTCTAATTATTATTGTGTGCAATATAGTTTACAGATGTTGGGACATTTGATTGTGATGTGTCTCCTCCTCTAGTTTAGGATGAGGAGGATATGGATCTGGATGAAGCTCATCCAGAGGCACCTCATTTAGCAAGACCTAGGCTTCGACACAAGTAATATGAGAGGTCTAGGCAAGATGTTGTAGATAGGTTTCCAATGATGTTGTAGGATGGAGGGGTTCATCTTATACATGTGAGGTACATTATCAAGGACCCTTACCGCACAGAGTTGTGGAGGATGCTTCCTCATTATATGAGGATCTCGGTGCAACACATTTTTGGTGCTTGCGGTATTTTATATGGTATCCAATGATAGTAGTTCGTTGTTAGATGAGGGTGGAGATACTCCGCCGGCTGGTCCACCTCCTTCTCCACTAGCCGCTTCGACTATGGGATCAACCTCCATATCCATTGCACCTCCTCCTCCTCCTCCACCTCCTCCCTCTCCAAATTCGACATCTCGTCCACCTCCTCCTCCTCCACCTTCAATGTCTCATCCACCTCCTCCTCTATCACCTTCAACATCATATAGTCCTCTACTCCTACTTGAACTTCCTAATCCTTATCCTACATCATCATCTCCTCTACTCCTACTAAAATGACCCTTCAGTTGTACTCATTGGCTTGACCATATACCAATTGCTACTTCACCCATTTATATTTTAGAGATGCTCGGAGAGGGTCATACACTTTGTCTTGATGGATCTATCCCTCCTGCTCTCAAACCTCTTTTTCTTTCTGGTATAGATACTGATGCCTATGGATATGCTAGTAGAGGTGATGATACTGCCTCTTTCTCTATCCCTAGAGGTGATCACGCATCTAGCTCTGGTTGGAGAGATGTACTAACGATGCCTTTGCTGGCAGAGGTGGAGTAGATATGTCATAGTAGTTATTGCACTACAAATATATTATTATATTTGACATATTGTATCATGACTTTGATGTTATATATGTTCATATCTACATTTATACTACATTTTTCATGTTTGTGTTAATGTTTATTTATTTATGTGGTGAAAATTATTATCATGGAATGTTAAATATGTTTACGTGTATTATTAGTTATGTTTGTTAGATGATGTTTAAATTAGTTAGTTGTATATGTTACATGAATAAGAAATGTAATGTTTATGATGGTACGTTCATGTTTATTTTAAGTTTTATGTTAATGATGGTATGATGGTATATATGATGGTATTTATTTTTATGTTTATTATATATTGACAATGATAATAATGGTATGCTTATGTTTATGTCGTGAAAATGATGATGATGCATTTACATTGTTTTTAAAACTTATAGTTATATTTATGTTAGTATGATGATGTTTATGTTTATGTTTATGATGTCATGATCGTGATTTTTATCTTTGTTAGGTGTTGAAAATGATGATGATCATATGCTTATGTACTAAAAGAACGTTGTAGTATTCAATATCATGTGGGTCTTTAAATTGCTAATTTTTTATTTAGTCCACAAAAACATCACAATTTTCATTGTAAATTATGGATGAATTTGTGGCAACTCTATGATTTATGATTGTTGTATAATTTGTCATAGTATCATGTATACAATTTTTTTTATAGTTTGTCATATTATTTTGTTTATGTAATAATTCTTTTTATTTGGTGTTCATATTGTTCTTATCTAATTTCTATGGATAATTTATTGTAATTTTCTTAATAATGTAGTAATATTTGTCATAATATTATACTTACATAATAATATATTTATTTTGTTGCAACTATATGTTGAGCATTACAAAATAATATATAACATGATTTTTAATAAGGAAATTAACTCTTCATCATATAATGTTGTGTATAATTTAAGTGATATTGAAACGATAAACATAAGTGAATCTTGTTTAATTTATAAGTCTAATTGCCAAACATCATAACAAAAAATCAAATATTACCATGTAATATTATTATAATATATGAATATAAACATGACAAAAAAATGTAAATATGAACATGAATATGACCTATCAATGTATCATTCAACATTTTAATTTTTTTTACAATAACTAACTTTATAATGAAAAATATCAAAGCTCTAATCAGAAGAAAGACAAATACTTAATTACAAAAAGAAAAACATTTTTCTCTCAATTGTAAACCCAAAAGTTGCATTCTCCAAACTTATTATTATTAATCATGATGATCTTAATTATATAATATAACTTTAGTCCACATTCAAGGAACACATTTTATACCCTCTAAAAATGAATTTTAAGGCTAGCCAATGTTCAAAGAATTGCAATGTAACATTACTTTGTTAATGTTATTATTTTTAAATGATTGTTGTATTACTTCACTAATATTATTATTTGCAAATTTTATTTAATAACATTAGAATTATTTTTAATTGAATAATAATTTCAAAACTATGCAAGATTTAAGATATCAAATATTCATGTAATTTGAGTTTGTCAACTAATATATCTAATTTATAAAATAATATAGACCCATATTAGTTATATAAATTATTAGATTAAAATATGATTATGTTATTATAAATTTACATTAATTAATAAAATCTAACTCAATTATTATATATTGATACATATATGAAATATTTTTAGTGAAATATACAACTATGGATTTAATTTACAAGTTGAAACTACATACCTATTTACAAACCATTAAATAAGTTGAATAAATAATAAACATACAACTATTTTGTTAACTGCTTCATATAAATCATTATTGTCTCAACCAATTCTAAGATGGAGTTTAACCTCCTAGAAATATAGAGATGTGGAAATTCAATCCAACTTAATTAATATAACATATTTGATTATTTTATTACAAAGGGAAAAGGAGATTTTATCTTAAAGTAAAATTTTCTCCTAAGGAAGATTCCATACCTACACCTTCATCCTCAAAGTCGTTTTTCCTCTCCTTTTGCTATTAAAAAAAATTGCAAACATTAGAACAAAAGTGTCATAAATTAATGCAATCACAATTCTTAGCATTATAATTTATAACAAAAACATCATGAAATACAAACATTCAAATATTGAGGAGAAATTAGAGACCGCCTTAAATTTTCTTGTAAATTGCATTGTTATCAAGTCCATAAATTAAGTCATTGTTGAGCACCTTAACTTTACTTATAAATTGCATTGTTATCAGGTCCATAAATTAATTGAACTTAATTGAATCATATAATAAAAAAGCATTACATTAATCTAACATAAATGTCATAAATTAATGCAATTATCATTCTTAGTTCATTTTTCATAACAAAAACATCATAAAATACAAGCATTATTGCAATATCAATATAGAAATTAGAGAACACCTTCAAGTCTGGAAGAATATGTTAGCCTTTAGTTTCAAAAAATTAAAATTGAATCATGTAAGTTGTTCTCATGGTGTATTTATATGTATACCCAATACATAATACAAGTAATGTGGACAATGACATATAATTATTCCAGACAATTATAAATTACTTCAAAGACATAAACCATATTTTGCATCATATTGGTTGTTAACCAACTGAAATTTTTTGAACACTACATCTAGTTCTCAACATTCCATTTCCACCATCGTAACATGAAAAACAAACAATATAATTAGACAATAAAAAATAACATTAATAAAATGATTTTCCAGTCTGTAAATGATGAAATAAAACATGTGCATATCACTCTCTATTGTCATCACCCTCATTATCTTCCTTGGTTTCCATATTAATATTGTTGTTGTCAAAAACATGTTTAGATATAGGGTCGTGTCTTAATATCAACCACCACTCTCTATCCAACACATTTGGGTAAAAGAACACTTGGTTGCAGTGTTTTGGGAAAACATAAGGATCCTCACTTTCATCCCACATATTTCTAGAGTTGATACATATCAACCCACTATCACAATCTTTCTTTACATTATTCATGTCAAATGTGTCCCACCACCTGCACCTAAAAATAACACATTGTAAAGATGAGTCCACTTGAATGATCTCTTGTATCTTTCTAACATAACCTAATATCCCTTCCATTAGGTTTCGATCATAGTGGATAGTACGACTAGATTGGTCGAACTCGACTTCCACTCCATATTCTTGTGTAACATGCCCATAATCAGCATCCTCGGTGCGAAAATGATGCCCATAAGCCCACATAGATGGGAACGAATGCACCTGTAAGAGAAGTTAACAAATGATGGTTTCATGTGTCTAATAACCCAATCATTAATACATTAAATATATATGTTATAATTCAAAGTTGCATTATAATGTTAGAAATGTACATAAATATTTTATTACCTAGCTTTTGCACCTGATCCCAATGTTTAGTGCATCCTCCTCTTCAGGCAGGTAGTGATCGGATGCACCATATTTCTCTCTAACTTGGTATGCAACCTAACTGTTGGGACATATCATTGTAATATTTTATTTTAAATGATCTAGAAAAGGTATGCTTCTACCATGCAATCGCTTGAATTATTTTCCATCAATGTCCCATTTCATCATCTTCTCTTCATACAATGTGACCCACGACTATTTTTCCTTTGTGTTGTAAAGAATGAATTTATTTATTACATCAATTTCTAGATTTGTTGTTGTATTCATGGAAACAAAACCACATTCAGTTATATGTATGGGATGAAATGTATATTTTGAAGTTTTTTTTGAATAGTTACTATGTGGAAATGTGAAGATTGAAATATAAGTGACTTACTCCTTATCAACCGCCTTTTCCCTTTTGTCCTAATCACATTCATCATCCCAAATCATTGCACCTGGTGTGTTGTCATTTTTCTTTATGCACTCACTGGCATAATTTAACGACTCGTATACTATGTACCCCTCTTTCATAGACCCCTTGGGTTTTTCCCTCTGTCGAACAAATCCCTTCAATTTTTTCATGTACCTCACCAAGAAGAACATCCAACGACATGAGACCACCTGGACTAATTGAACTTCATTGACTAGGTGAATTAGAAGATGAATATGCAAGTTCATGAAACTCAATGGTAGTTCCTTCTCAAACATACAAACAATCTCTGCTATCTATTGATGCCACCAAGGAATTCTAGCAATATAAATCTCCTTTTATGTGATCCTTCATACAAATTTCGATAGTCTATATATGGCATGTCACAGGTCATCGGGAAAGTCATGATTCACACACCCACACACAAACAATGGATAATGAAACTACGAATTAAACACAAACAAATAACTTCATTTTAACTTGTGTGGTAAAAGATATAAAAGAATAATAAAAACATTTTTTGGACATTATGCGTAACCTTAGAAGGTTGAGATGGTCATGTGATTTCAAACCCATCAAATTTTCATCTATAGTGAAGCAGTTTCATAGAGAAGACCCAGAAAAAGAAGGCATCTTCACACCTAATATAACTTCCTTTTCCAAATTAAGATCTTTTTTTTTCAAAATCCATGGGACATTGCCTTCTTTTAATGAAAAGCATGGCCATCCTCTCCTCTATTTTCTTGTCTTGGCCAATGCTTCATTTTAGTATTTGAAGAAATAACATCTTTCTTGACTTTGAAATTGTCACTTTTTTTTGGATGATATGTGATGCCACAAAGAACATGGAACATTTTTAAATATATGCATGGGATCTATTAAGTGGGAAATATTAAGATGATCCAAATATGGGAGCTCATAAAATATCGATTTCATTTTCATCCCTTTGGGAATTTTCTCATCATAGGTGTCAAATAATTCAGGATCATCGAACATAGGTTCCCCATTTGAATCGAACATCTCATCAATTTCCTTCTCCTTCTCTCTATCATATGCCCTAAGCCAACTAGTCGGTGTCATTATTTTAGGATTTTGGGTTTTCTCTAGTTTACCATTGAAAGAAGATGTTTCTCTTATATAAGGTTGGTTTTCTGGGAGGAATACCCTAGAGAAGTCATACAATGGATTTTGTAGGTATTTGGACCACCTAGCCTTCATATAATGTCGACTACATTTACATCCATGACAACTTTTTGTTACAAGACCTACGATGTAGTGGTATACAAAGAATGTGGTCATTGTTGAAGAACAAGATAGTCAAAACGAGTTAAATATGCCAAGAAAATATTGCTTTGAATTCAAACAAATCAAAAACATATTTACCTGAGCAAAATCCCAACCTCGGATAATCATGTGTGGTGTACGCACATATGTCATACAACGTAAAAATACTCTCTGATGGGATGGGTCTCGATACATCATATACTTGTAACCCTTCCCATAGTTCCTTAAACCTTTCAATTAATGGTTGTAGGTAAACATCCATATTCTTCACTTATCTTCTACAAGGGACTATAAGAGCCAACATAGGATGTTCATTCTTTACAGGAAACAATAGAGCAATATTGGTATTGATCACTACTACGGGACAAACAATATAGCTATTGTCTGGTTTGGAATATGGGTTGACGTCATCAATGGATATGCTCAATATGAGGTTTCATACTTCATCATTGAATTGATCAAGCCATGTATCCTCTATATGCTTCATGGCTATTGAAACTATTGGGATTCACATTACTCCTTCCTCTCTTCGATGTGATGCATGCCATCCCTGCAACATAGATAATTATTTGCAACAAAAGAGCCTTTGAATACTTGGGATTATAGGCATGTGCCTCAATATTTTATGAGGAGTACCATATGTTTTAGCCTTGTTATTTTATTCTATGTACTTGTCATGCCCACATTTTGGACATATCTCTTTGTCTGCATATTCACCTCTATATAGAATACAATCATTGGGACATGCATGATATGATATGTACTCAACACCCAACATTTTTAACATTTTCTTTGCCTCTTTGCAGCTTCCAAGAAATACAGTATCATTTGGAAGTACCTTATCTTTGAATAACATCAGTTAGTGGGCAATACAAATGTACGATGTCATTTAATGTTCATAAAATTGACCATTTTCAATGATGATTGTGTAACAAGATTACTCAAAATATAATGTAGTTGATGGTTAGTTACCTCAACATTGATAATAAATCTGTGTCTGACATGCCATACTTTGCTTTCAAGTTGTATAGTAACATTATAGTCCCCGACTGTGTATATTTTAACCGGCCATGTTTAAAGAGAGGTGTGGAATTTTCCATTTTAAGGTTTTCAAAGAAGGCTTCAGTGATACGAGTGTCATCCCCTGGCTCATTGTCCTGGAATGTATGAAACAACATTTCATCCATGGCACACCTTTGTTGTAATAACTCATCCATGCCAACATCTACTTCATTTTCTCCATTGCAAATATGTGAAGAGTTGTTATCATTGTAGGAATTCCTAAATGGTGAGGATGGATGTAGTGTAATTTTAATAGGCAGTGGATTCAACCATGCTTGGTATTCTTCCTTTCCAATTTGCGCTGTTTTTTCAACATTATCTCGATTTGAAATTGTATTGGGGTGCAATGTAAGATGGTAGGCAGGTCGCTCATCATCAGAATCCCGATTTAAAAAATATTGAACATTACATCAATTATGTTAGTAAGCATGATGCAATTGGTTTGATCTATTATTATACAAAACAATTATTACATAAGTACATGAATAATTTCCAATACAAAATGACAAGTTGCAAACAATTTATAAATTAAACGTTCAAATTGAGCGATAAATTCACATCAATTCCACATTAAATATAAAAATTTAAAATTAAGTAATAGATTTTCAAATTCAATTTATAAATTATATTAACAATTTATAAAACATCATTTCAAACTAAGCAATACATTAACATGGATTTCATTGTAAATTGACAAATACAATTAATCAATATTTTTTTGTCTTATGCCCCAAGGGAACATCTAAGGGTAATCCCAATGCAATATGTCCTTGACAAGCAGTTGGTGGCCAATGAAAGTTTTAGTTTATTAACAACTCATCACCAGGATCAAAAATGCATATTGCATGTACAACAATAAATATTGACTCTTTCCTTTTCATACAAAACTCCTTGTCATTGAAGTGTTCCTCAAATGAAAAATTTGTAGAAAATAAAGAGCACCTAGAACTACTTATGAACCCTACAATATTCCCATGAGTGCACGAACGACAATACATAGGACCATAAAATGGCATAAGTGCTACCGATTTTTTGGGAGTAACTGTTGAGATTATAGTTGTCATTGATGTCAAAGGTGTTTAGGAATGACAAATGAATAACCAGTAGATATGGTAGTAGGATGAATTTAGCAATGCAAAGGAAAGTCAGTACTGAGGAATTAGGTTTTCTAAGAGTGAGAGAAGATAGAGCTCAATTGATCGATTCATGATCAATTGAATGAGAAATTAGATTTGACAATCAATTGAGATTTCATGAATGGAAATATGTATTGGAATAAGTATGTTACAGGTTTCTGGATTAGTGATCGATCATTGCAAGGATCGATGATAAACAAGGTCTAAGTCTGTGAAGGTATTGATGGTTGAGATCGTGGTGAGAGAAAATCCACGACTGTGGTTGAATTTCTCAATTTAGAGTTGTGAATTAGATAAATTGATAATCCTCATTCATATGCTTGAGGATTGTGTGGTGAAAATCTGAAGGGGATACAAATCAATAACCCAAATGAATTTCGATGAGAAATGAGTGAGGAAGATAAAGAATATTCGGGCTTGCGAAATTAGAAGTGATTGTGGAAAAGCAGCTTTATGTTCGACGACAGAGGTTGATCATGAAACCAAATCAACGATGGTCAGTGATACTGCTGTGAGAACTAGCACGGACAAATAAAATACTGGTGTGCATGAAATTTTAATGAAATCCACCTTATGTTATTTGAAGTCCATCGTCGATCTTAATTCGACGATCAAAAATAATTCTGCTTTTTCAAATAGTGAGATGGTTAACAATGGAAACTGGATTTGGAATTTCTATCAAATCTACTTCACTTTGTTTGAAGTCCACCTTTGATCTCAGGAAAGTTAGATCCAATGGTTGTCGGTCATTCCGCTGATTCAACTAGTAAGGTGGTTAACAACAGAGGTTGGATGCATAATTTTAATGTAATCCTCTCTATAGTATTTAGAGTCCATTGTCGATTGGGGTGGATCAAGATCTAACGGTCTTAAACAATTCCGCTGATTCAACTAGTAGGGGAATTAACAACAAAGGTTCGATGAGGAATTCTTATGAGATCCAGTTCATCGAATGTTTGACGTCCTCTCTTCATTGAGTGCTGGTCAATTCGTAAGATCGACGATCCAAAAAACATCCGCATAAGGTCGACGGTGCGAAATAAAAATGGAGGAAAGAGGAAATCTCAAAATGACATGTTTAACAATTCACAAACCCAAAATCCACAATCCGAAAGATCGACAGTCGAGATAGAACTTGAACGAGATCGACGATGCGGAAAGAGTGGTTCGAAAAGCAGAAATCGTGGAATGATATTTGGAAAAATTCATGTATTCACTATTCGATTTTTATCTCAGATCTACAGTCAGGAAAAAGCATAATATAAATTCAACGGCTCAGGATGGCTGCGAAAATGGAGAATGTGGAAGGTCATGACTGGAAGATTCATGAAGAGGTACGATCAATGAAATGGTGCAATGGTGAAGAGATGCATTCATAGGAAGACATGAAGGTATTTATTTACAGAATGATTGAAGGAAGTAACTTGTCTTAGTGATATTGAGTGACAGAGTCCAAAATTGAATGTAGTTCTATAATCAAACTCGTAAAATTTAGTACAGGGTGGTATGGCAACGCTAGAGTAGGCTATAAGTCTTCAAAGGGTGTTTTATCATCCTTGTTTGTTGTAGCATATAGAAAACCAGGGTGTTGTAGCATCCTTGTCTGTTGTAGCAAGAAAAAACCCAGGGTGTTGGAGCATCCTTATCTATTGTAGCAAGCAGAAACTCAGGTTGTTGTTGCATCCTTTCTGTAGCAAGCAGATAAAGAAATTTTGTAAATTCATCGTATTAATGAGTTTGAATTGGTGGTTTTCTCTTTAAATTTTCCACAGTAAATTTTTTGACTAAACCTGTTTGATTCATTGTGTGTTTTGTTATTTTTGGAAGAAAAAGACAATACTTATTCACCCCCCCCCGTTCATTATTGTGGGATAATCCAAAAATTGGTTTCAAAGAGGGTTCCTTCACTACAGTTTAACCACTAGAAGGTAGATCCTATTTAAAAATCAGTATGGATCAACAAGAAGGTTTAGCAACCAACAGACCTCCATTATTCACAGGAGAAAATTATGCATACTGGAGTGTGAGCATGAAGTGCCATCTGATGTCCCTTGGATGGAAAATTTGGGAACCAACTGAGAAATAGTATAAAATAGATGACCAAGCACCTAGAGACCCAGAGGAACTAGGCCAATATGAAGATAATGAAAAATCCCTAAATGCAATCTTGAGTGGGTTGACAAACTCTGTATTTACAAAAGTTATGCAATGCAAAAATGCCAAACAAGCTTGGGATAAGTTAAAAATTATCTATGAAGGAGCATCTAAAGTCAAATAATCCAACCTTCAGACATATAAAGGGAAGTTTGAGAGCCTTAAAATGAAAGAAGAAGAAAATATTGGGGAATTCCTTCTAAGAGTAGATGAGGCTTTCAATGCTATTAGAGGTCTTGGAGGAAAATTAAAAGAGAGAGAAGTTGTGAGCAAGGTACTAAGAACGTTTCCAATGAAATATGACTCAAAATTATCCACCCTAGAATAACAAGATGATCTTGACCATGTGACAGTAGATGAACTACATGAAATACTCACTGCATATGAGATGAGAACGAGACTAAATGAATCCTCAAGAAAATAAGAAACATTTAAAGCCTCATCCAAAAATCAATCAAATAACCTAGATGATGAGGAAGCTCTTTTTATAAAAAAACTTGAGAAGGGTATTGGAAAATATAAAGGAAATTTACCCCTAAAATGTTTTAACTATGGAAGAATCAGACATTTTTCTTCAAAATGTACTTACCCTAAACAAGATGGTAGCGATGAGAGAGAAACCTCAAAATTCAAAAAGGGTAAAACAGGAAACAAGAAGAAGTCCTATTGGAAAAAAGAAAATTTTCTACACCATGGAAGATAGTGAAGATGCAGATACAAGTGAAGATGAAGAAACTAAAATTCTATTCATGGTTCTAGATACTCAAACTTCAAATAGTGACTCATATGTAGAAGGAGAAGTAGAATTAAGAGCTGAACTTTTTAGCACTCTTGAAGAACTTGAGAAATGGATGAAAACGAACAAACAGTCAAGTCATATCAATAGTGAGTTGGAAGGTCAACTTCTAGATGCCAAAAGGATCGAGGAGGACCTAAACCTACAACTCAAAAGAAGAATATAAGAATCTAAGAGACTTGAAGAAAAGATCATACCATTCAAGAAAAATATTGATGAAGGATATATCAGATCAAAGTTTGAGAATATCGCAAGGATTCTAGATGACATCCTGAATAGCCAAAGAACATTAAGTGATAGATTTGGCTTTGGTTTTAACAAAGAAAAGAAACCAGAATGTTTCTCTCTCACTAATCAAGGAGGAAACAAGAAAATCTATGATGAAGCACTAAAGAGTCCAATTAAAAATGAAGAGAGCCAGATAGTTGCCCTAAAATATCAAGATAAAAACAGAAATAATATGGTGCCTAAGAGACCAAATAGATATCTGCAGATCTTTTTAGGTCAATGTTACTCTTGTAATAACTTTGGTCATAAAGCCTTAAATTCCAGAGCTTATGGGAAGGTTCCTGAATACAAGAAGAATCCATCAAGTAATAAACCAAAAGGAAATCATAACCTTTTTACACTTCTTCAAAAATATGACATAGAGTGTTACAAATGTAATAACAATGGACATATGGCAAGAGATTGTAAACCAATAACTCCTACAAGGAAGATTGTTGCAATTAAGTCTCAAGACACAAAACGGAAGAAGTATTGGACAGGAAAATAAGAAAAGGAAAGTTCCATGATTTCTCTATGTGAAATAGAAAACCAAAACCTATGGCACTTGGACAATGGGTGTTCAAAACATATGACCAATGACCCAAACAAATTTATACCATTAAAATATAATAAGGGTAAAGTCACTTTTGGAGACAATTTGTCTTCCAAGATAATTAGCAAAGGAACAATTGTTTTCAACAACAAGATCAAAGCAGAAAATGTATTACTAGTAGAAAATATCAAGCCTAATCTCCTCAGCGTAATTCAAACATGTGATTAAGGGCACATCTATATTTTTTACTCGAAGAAATGTGAGATTAGGAAAAAGGACTCAGGAAGAGTTGTTGGCATTGCTATAAGAAATTCAAACAATGTATACATCCTAGAAAATGAAAATCAATGTTACTGAAGTATGGTTGATGAAATTTGGTTATGGCACAGGAGGATGGGACTTTTAAATTGTGACAATATTGTAAAAATAAGTAATAAGGAAGTTGTAAGAGACTTTCCTAAAATTGTAAAACCCCAAAACTCAGTTTGTAGACATTTTCAACATGGGAAGCAAACTAGAGCCAGTTTTAAAATAAAAGAACATATGACTTCACATCCTCTGGAAATAGTGTATGCAAATCTCTATGGACCAACAAGAACTAAAATCCTGCAGGGGGAATATTATTTCATGTTGCTCATTGATGATTACACAAGGATGATTTGGGTGACACTTCTCAAAGAAAAATAAGAAGCCTTTGAGAATTTCAAAATATTCAAGGAAATGGTTGAAAATGAGACACATATGAATATCATATGTCTTAGATCAGACAATGGGGGAGACTTTACTTCAAATGGTTTCGATGATTTTTGTGAGAAACATGGAATCAAGAGACAATTTTCAGCTGCGAAGACTCCTCAGTAGAACGATGTGGTTGAAAGGAAAAATTGAACAGTCCAAGAAGCTTCAAGAACAATGCTTAATGAAGCAAATCTGTCAGATGCATATTTGAAAGAAGCAATATACATAGTTTTATATATACTTAATAGAGGACAAATCAGAGTGAATAAGGACAAGATCCTTTATGAACTATGGTATGGAAGACTAGACTCAGTCAAATATTTCAAAGTATTTGGCATTAAGTGTTACATTAAAAGGAACAAGGATGATCTTGGAAAATTCGACTCTAGGACTAATGAAGGAATATTTCTAGGATATTCATCCTCCAAGAAGGAATATAGATGTTTCAATAAAAGGTTACACAAGATTGTAGAAAGTGCAGATGTAACAATAGATGATATAAAACCAAGAAGTTGTGACAGTGCTGAAAATACAAATAATTAAGACTTACAAGAGGACAACATTACTCATGATGAAGAAGAAGGAATAGAGAACGAAGATACACAGGAAAGTGAAGAAGACACCCCAATATCCGATACAAAATTTCCATCTAGAAGTATACAGAAGAATCATCTAGAGACATAGATAATAGGTGATAAAAAAAGATGGAATTAGTACAAGAATACAACTATCATTTAATGAACAGGCCCTACTCTCAATAGTCGAACCTAAAACATTTACAGAAGCCAGCAAAAGTAATGAATGGGTCAAATCCATGAATGAAGAACTAGATCATCTTGAGAAAAACGAGACTTGGGAACTTGTCCCAAGACCCAAATATAAGAATGTTATAGGGACCAAATGGGTTTTCAAAAAAAATTTCAATCAGGATGGTCAAGTGATAAGGAACAAGGCAAGATTAGTATGTAAAGGGTATTCTTAGGTAGAAAGGATTGATTTTGAAGAAACTTATGATCCTATGGAAAGAATTGAAGCAATCATAATGTTTCTAGCACTCTCAATCCATACCAAAATTAAATTTAATCAAATGGATGTCAAGTCTACATTTTTGAATGGAAAGATAGAAGAAGAGGTTTATATTGAACAACCTAAAGGTTTCCTATTATCATAAAATAGAGACTATGTTTTCAAACTGAAAAAGGAACTCTATGGTCTCAAACAAGCTCCAAGGGCCTAGTTTTCAAGGCTGGACGGATACTAAAAACAACAAGGATTTAAGAGAGGTGCCACTGAAAGTAATATATACTTAAAAATCGAAGACGAGAATATGATCATTGTTGTTGTTTATGTAGATGAAATAATATTTGGAAGTAATTTGCAAATACTAAGTGTAAACTTTGCTTCTAAAATGAAGAAGGAATTTGAAATGTCAATGTTGGGGGAACTAACATTTTTCTTATGGTTACAAGTTTATCAAACAGACAAAGGAATCTTTATCTCTCAAATAAGTACATCAAAGACATGCTTAAAATATATAAGATGGAAGAATCCAAACCTGTTAGTACTCCTATGATCACATGTTGTAAATTAAGTAAGGACGATAAGTCTTTGGAAGTGGATCATACCATGTATAGATCCATGACAGGAATCCTATTGTATGTGAGAGCTACAAGACTAGATGTGATGCAAGTTGTAGGTTTGGTTGCTAGGTTCCAGTCAAGCCCCAAAGAAACACATGTAACTGCAATAAAAAGGATTTTCAAATATTTGAAAGGTACTATGGAGTATGGGTTATGGTACCCAAAAAGTCAAGACTTTATTTTAAAAGAATTTACTGATGCAGATTGAGGAGGAAGTGTGGATGATAGAAAGAGTACCGGTAGAGTATCATTCTTCTTAGGAAATTGTTTGGTTTCATGGTTAAGTAAAAAAAAATCTTCCATTTCACTCTCCACAGTAGAGGCCGAATATATTAATGTTGCGCCATGTTGCACCCAGGCCATTTGGATGAATCAGACACTAGAAGAATTACTTTTGAAGTATGGGCACCCAATAATAATAAATTGTGATAATACCAGTGCCATAAGTATGTCAAAAAACCCTGTCATGCACTCCAAGACAAAACACATACCAATAAAATATCATTTCCTAAGAGAACAAGTGTTTGAGAAGGTTGTCAAACTGGAGTATGTTGACACAAAAGAACAGGTTGTTGACATTTTCACCAAGCCAATACCTAAGGAATCCTGTGAGCATATTAGACAGAAGATGGGAGTAATTCCCTTACAAAAATTGTAGAGGGGGAAGCGTAATCTCAAGGGGAGATATGATGATAGGGGGAGTTGTCAGAAAGAAGAAAGATGGGAAATCCTCAATAGAATAACAAGTTATCCTTTGTCATTGTTGTCAAAGGGGGAGAATGTTTAGATGTTTCCATCACTGCCAAAGGGGGATATTGTTGAGAATATAGTTGTCATTGATTTCAAAGGTGTTCATGAATGCAAAAGTAATAACTAGTAGATATGGTAGTAGGATGAATTCAACAATGACAAAGGAAAGTGAGTAATGGGGAATTAGGGATTATGAGAGTGAGAGAAGACAGAGCTCGATTGATCGTTTCTTTGATCAATCGAATGAGAAATTATATTTGATAATCAATTGAAGATTTCATGAATGGAAATATTTATCGACATAACTATGTTGCATATTTCTGGATCAGTGATCGATCACTACAAGGATTGATGATAAACAAGGTCTAAGTCTGTGCAAGTATTGATGGTTGAGATAGTGGTGAGAGAAAATCAACAACTGTGGTTGAATTTCGCAAGTTAGAGTTGAAAATGAGATAAATTGATAATCCTCATTCATATGCTTAAGGATCGTGTTGTGGATATCTAAAGGGGCTCTAGATCAACGACCTAAATGAATTTCACTGAGAAACAAGCGAGGAAGATAAAGAAGAGTAGGGATTGAAAAATCATAAGCGATCATGGAAAAGAACCTTTATGATCAACGGTAGAGGTTGATCATGTAACCAAATCAACGGTGGTCAACGATTCCACTGGGAGAACTAGCCTGGACAAATAAAATCCTGCTGTGCACAGAATTTTAATGAAATCTGGCTTATGTTATTTTAAGTCCAATGTCGATCTTAATCTAACGATCAACAATAATTACGCTGATTCAAATAGCAAGGTGGTTAAAAATAGTAGCTGGATGCGAAATTTCTATCAAATCCACTTCACTTTGTTTGAATTCCACCGTCGATATAAGGAAAGTCAGATCCAACAGTTGTCGATCATTCCACTGATTCAACTAGTAAGGTGGTTAACAACAAAGGTTGGATGTAGAATTTTAATGTAATGTGCTCTATAGTATTTGGAGTCCACCATCAATCAAGGTGGATCAAGATCTAACGGTCTTAAATGATTCCACTGATTCAACTAGAAGGGGAATTAACAGTAGAGGTTGGACGCAGAATTATTATGAGATCCATTTCATTGAAGGTTTGATGTCCACTCTTCATTGAGCATTGGTCAATCCAGAATATCGATGGTTCGAAAAAAAAACACATAATATTGACGGTGCAGAAGAAAAATGGTGGAAAGCAGAGATCTCAAAATGACATGTTGAAAAAGTCACAAACCCAAAATCCATTATCCGAAAGATCGACGGTCAGGATAAAACTCGAATGAGATTGACGGTGCAGAAAGTTTGGTTAGGACGGTGAAAATTGTGGAATGATATTTGGAAAAAGTCATGTATCTGCTATCCTATTTTTATCTCATATCTATGGTCAGGAAAAATCCCGATATAAAATAAACGGCTCAGGATGGCTGCGGAAATGGAGAATGCGGTAGGTCACGACTGGAAGTTTCATGAAGAGGTATGATCAATGAAATGGTGCAATGTTGAAGAGATGTATCCACAAGAAGACATGAAGGTATTTATTAACAGAATGATTGAAGGAAATAACTTGTCTCTATGATCATGAGTGATAGATTCCAAAAATGAATGCAGTTCTATAAGAAGACTGATAAAATTCAGTCCAGGGTGGCAGGGCGGCACTAGGGCAGGCTATAAGTATGCAAAGGGTGTTATAGAATCTTTGTCTGTTGTAGCAGAAAGAAAACCAGGGTGTTTTATCATCCTTATCTATTGTAGTAGGAAGAAACCCAGGGTGTTGGAGAATCCTTGTCTGTTGTAGCAGGAAAAAAATCAGGGTGTTGTTGCATCCTTTCTGTAGCAAGTAGATAAAGCAATTTTGTAAATTCATCTTATTAATGAGTTTGAATTGTTGGTTTTCTCTTTGAAGTTTCCATGATAAAATTTGTGTCTTAACCTATTTAATTCATTGTTTGTTTTGTTATTTTTAGAAGAAAAAGACAATACTGATTCACCCCCCCCTCAGTATTGTGGGATAAAACAACAGTAACAAGTACACGTGAAAGGATAAACAACCCAAGATTTGCAGCATCAATATTAGACTTTGTAATCATAAAACAATTACCACAAAAGGAGAATTCACTCCCAACATTAGGTACATGTAAAGAAGACGACCATGCACCATACAAAGCACGGTTGTAAGAATTTTGACATTTACTTTTCAAATTCACAGGAGGGGAGAAATCATCGCTACCCTCCAACAATTGGACAAACCTCAGTGTGTACTTGGACAATTTTGCTCTCAACCCATGCAAGTTTTTGGATCTTCTAGTATATAAAGGGTTGGATGACATTCAAATCATACCTTGGATCACTAAAAGTTTCAGTTGACTAAACATAAGCAAAGGGGTTCATCAATTTAGGATGATACATAGTTGTTTTTGCTTCCAACGTTTTCAAAAAAGAGCATACGAAAGTGTTCCTGCGTGTCTTTTCTATATCACCTATTGTATTTTTTACTACATTAGGGGGTATTAGACCATCAATATTGGGTAATATATCATTGGTTTAATGGGTGAGTGTGGCATTTTGAGGGTTCTCCTTCAACGCTTGACATTTTAAACAGCCACAAATTACTGGGGTGTCATAAAATAGTTCTAGCTCATGACGAATTACTATTGATCAACCATGATTGCGGCTTGAAGACAACACGTTACACTTTGGAGGGTAAAGCAACTACTCATTTTCATATATGAAATACTTGTGGTATCTTGCTTTTGATAAGAGTTTATGGTGTTTTGAAACTGGAGGAATGTCTTGTGCATCTGAACTCGAACCAGAATCATGATCCTACAAGAAAGAATAAATTGATATTCATATTCACATGGATAAGTAACATAAATTCAAATAAATAGTCAAAATATAAATAAAGTTTGAACTTACTAGGGGTGGAATGGGAGAGCTCTTCAAACCTTGAACATGATGGAATGAGATGGAATCTGAAGAATTGGCCATTTAATACTACAAAGTTTTCTCCCTGGATTTGAGCCAAATAAGCAATCAATATATGTCTCTAGCATCCTAAAAAAATCAATAACTATATTCCAATCTAACTTCCAATATAGTTTGAAAACCATTATGTAAGAACAAAGTGAGTTTAAGAAACATATATATACTATGAAATATTGTAATTGGTATCGTTGAAAACTAAAACAAAACTTGAGATGAATATATAGTTTTAAGTGGAACCACAAAAACACAACATTAAAAATTTAACAGTGCATTTATTCCAATATACATGCATCAGTGCACTCAAACAGACTGCATGCATCACTGCTCAACAACAATAAATGCACCTTCAAAGAATCTTCACAAAATCCCCCTCAGGAGAAAATATCCACTACATTTGGTAGCGGATATTTATACATGCATTATACACAATTATTCAATACGGTGTGTTTCATAAACACAACCTCACTGGTGTGTTACATGTATACACGCATCGATGAACGATAATTTTTTTTAACTAGAGGGCTTTTGGTGCATAACAACAATAAACACACCATGAAATATCTTCCGCAAAATCTCCCACAGTAGAGAATATATACTACATTTGGTAGTGGATATTTATACATGCATTTTTACAGCAGTTTTCATTACGGTGTGTTTTGTAAATACAAGTGCACCGTAATGCGTCATAAGTATACGTGCACTGAGTGATCATATTTTTTTAAGTTGCAGGGTGTCATATTGGTTTATAAAGTAATGCACTGGTGAATCATGGACACATGCGCCTTGAACTGTCGAAAGTTCAAAATTAAAAAAAAAATGGCACAAATTATTTTTTCCCTAAACTGAAAAAATGGAGGCAATTTTAAGTTCAAAAAAGTAATTGTAAAGTGTGTTTAAAAGAAAGAAAAAACTAAACATTAATTCATTCTTTCCCCAAAAATTTCAAGGGATATCTTTGTAACAGAGACTTACACAGAAGGTATTTGGAGCAACTAGATTATTCTAAAGAATGAAATTTGTCGGGTATGGTGAATGAAACGAAACCCTACATAGTAAAAATTCCATGTAAATATTATTGTTGATTTAATTATCTTATTTAGAAATTAAGTGGATTTAGGAAAAAATAACTTCATATCTACCTTCAATGTTGCAACCCTTCTCTTCTCGATGCTTCTTTTTTGTTTGTTGTGGCTGCAAAATTTTACATTATGGTACAAATTGCTCTATTGTTTCGCAAAATTACGATTTCAACTTTTAGGGATTTTAGATTTGTTTAATTTGTGAATGTATACAGAAATATTAGGGTGAGATTGGGAAATTATTTGGATCGAATATATAACAATGTCATCCCTCAAATTTTTCTTATATTTTTAGTTTTTTAGTTTTCTAAAATAAAATGAATGCATCAAAATCAGTGTGTTTGGTTTTCCAAAATGCATCGGTTCATGTATCATTATGGCACACGCTAATGACATACGGAACATACATTTTTCTCTTTGTTTCCGTTTCTCGGTTGTCTGTTATCGGTGCGTTTGTACAAAATTAACACTGATAATGGCATGTACTTCCCATTTTTTATTTCCATAAAATGATAAATAATTTACAATCATTCACGGTGCACTTCTGTTGGTATAATGCACCAGAGCATCTTCTTTGTTGTAATGCGTTGGTGCATATATGTGTATATATGCACTAGTGCATTTAATTTTATAAAACACATTGATTTCAGACTTGTTTTCTATTTTGAAGGTCTGAAATTTATTTGGATAATATATTGATAGCTTCTGTATTGAATGGTCCAGATTGTTTATTGATAAAAATGCATGGTATGAGTTCGATGAACAAAAAATGTAGTCAATGTGATGGAAGCACATCTAGTATTACAAAGAAGGTAAGTGGTTCTAATTAATTTCTATATTTAAATTAATTTATTTGAATTATTTGTAAATTTCACTAATATGTATTCATTAATGTGTGCAATGCAGAGCCAAAAAATGAGGAAGCTCGATACCAATTTAAGTCTAGAAGAGAGTAAAACATTGATGGAAAGGTTGCAAAGGGATTAATTAGGTGAATAAAAAAGAAGTCAATATGAATTATTTCTTTAAATTTGAGTAATAATGTACTTATGATTATTCACTAATATGTTTCAAATAATCTAATATGTGTATGTTGAATGTTATGCAGGGACTGACAACAACATAAGTCAATGACATCACATAGAAAAAATTATGGAAGATGCAAATAATGATCAATTGATACTTAGCTCATCTGGAGTGTTGCTAGAAGTTAATAGAAGGGGATAAGAATTTTATAATATTATGAGGGATATAGTGGAAAGAACGTGCATATGTACTTTTCACTTACAATACAGAAACCAATCAAAATATTTGAAAAATACGATCATATGTAAACTGCAAGAGGCGTTCCCAGAGCAATGATCAATGAGACCTGTCGAACTTGTAATAACAAAAACATACAACAACCAAAAAAATCATTGAAAAGCAATATTCCGAAACATGTTTATGTAGAATATGTAAGTATAACTCCTACATAGCACCATTCCTTCAATAATTTTATTTATGCTATATTATTTGTTTTTCATATCAATAGAAAAATTGTTTAATGCATCCATTTTACATTTCCAAGAAGATTATGAAAATCCCAAAGGATGAATGAGGTGATATGCGAAATGTGCTAGTAGGGGTGTCCAAAAACGTGTAGAAGGATATGGTCAAGGAAATTGACATAATTGTATCGTAAGAGGAGCCATCTCAACAACAACGTTCTTCAAATGTATTGTCACGTCCCCTCCCCTCTACTCAATGGAGAGGACGCAACCAACAATGCTATTGCTCTATCAGATTGGGAAATATAGCCCCATGTACATGAACCAAAATGCATTGAAAATAAAACATATACAGATGCATAATTCATTAAACAGTGGAAGAAAATACATTCATTCAAGCATTCAACATGTTCATATTAATTCATAAAACAAATAGTTTGCAGAGATTAAATACACAATAAATATTTATCTTGAGAAGAAGCTTCCCCGCAACTAACTATGTCGTTGCAACGTTCCACCCAACCATAGCCCAGTTTTCTCATCAATCTCTCAGTGTCATGGCCACCCCCGAGTTGGGCATGATTTCCATAAGGAACTAGGGAACAACAGTCTTAAACACAACAAGACTATACACACATAGTCAATCTACACACAGTTGGGTTTCACAGACTGTCCAACCCAACCAATAAACAATTGTGTTTCATGGGATACTAAGGCAATAAGCCAATAGCACATGGGTTCCTTGCAATTACTCAGCCGGTCTAACCCTTACATCAAAACACATTAAGCCACTTAACATATGGGTTCCTTGGACTTTTTCAGCCAAGCCAACGTTCACACTAAAACACAGCCAAACCCACTAACAGATGGGTTCCTTGGACTTACGCGGCAAATCCAACACAAGGATGCACTCCACGACAAAATAAAAGTTCTGGGTATGGACAAAAATGTCCTGGGAGCCAAAACGAAAATGGGAACAAGGGAAAAAACAACCCTGGGAACCAAAATCGATTTCACAAAACATTCAGGGACATTCAGGAGCAAAATGACCATCATTCACACCCAAATCATGAATCCCAAAATCAAAAAATTCCTATGGGAATTTCATGAGAAAATCCAGCCTCAATAAACACGCAAAACATGAATCTCAGCTGCACATTCACTCAAAAACACAAAATGACTTCACAACTATGGAGAAAAATGGGAAAATTGCAGAAAAACATGAGGGAAATGCACAACAAACTCTAGCTACGGGAGGGAGGAAAAAATGACCTCTTAAAACCCCCACAAAGTGAATCTCTTCTACACATTCACTCAGCAACATAAAGATGAGTTTTTCGAGCCATGGCAGAATGAGGAAATGTAGGAACCGTGAGGGAAAAAATGCCCAGGAGCTCCAACTGCATGAGAGAGAAAAAACGTATGGGTGGATAATGGGATGGGCATGTATTTCCAAGCATTTACTTGCCCAAGAAGTCAAAAACATGTTTTCCAAAAATGGGTGGCTTCCCAAATTTGAATTTGACTCCCATACTCTTCCCATCCCCATGAATTAACTTCCTCAACCAATTTCTAAATGACTGGGCACAAAAAGAAAAAATGGGTAGTTAACAATTTCATGAGTTCTCCCTTTGACATTGGCTTTCCCCATTGGTGTTGGGTGTTATAATGTCTAAATTAATCCACCTATTATTTAATTATCAACCGAGGTTGGTAATCTTAGAGCTGACACAAAATATATGCGAATGTAGAGAGTGTCGTGTAAATATTTTAACAAAGAAAGGAAAAAAAAATTCAAAACAAGAAAGAAAATAACATAATTGAATCTATTCTAAATTCACGAAAACAACTTATTCTATATTCTTGAAAACAAAGACTGAAAGTAATGTTGAAAATGAAAATAACTGGAAACAAAATGACTAAAAGCAAATAACTAAAAGCAAGATATGCGCACATCTAACTAATTAACTTTCGAAATAAAACTAAGTTAATGTATTGTAGAAAAAAAATAGAATAACATTTACTATAATCTAATGGAAACAAACTAGAAATTAAACTAGACTAGCTAAAATAGAAAAGAAACTAAGCTAAACAAAGAAAATGAACCTCTGGTTGATGAGGGGCCCTCTCAGCAATCAGGGGTGATGCCTGGCTAACTTCTACTTAAACGCAATATTCAACAGCAATGCATACAACTCTTTATTCAGATGGTGGAACAGAAATACAAAGTTCAAGAGTAAATTACAACAAGAACTCTTCTCCTAACTCTACTAACTGACTGATTTTCTAACTAACTGAGCTCTCTCATAGAGGCTACTTTATATAATCATTTATAGGGGTGAGAAATTCTACCTTTTAGTGGTCGACTACTCTCTAAATTTAGTCGACCATAATGGAGTTTAACTAATCACAGGCCAGCGCATAAACATTTTCCTTCTTCAACGCAATTCTGGTTCTTTTCACTAGATGACATACACACAGGTTCCTTCTCCAGCACAAACGATCTGCAGAGGTGGTGCATGAATCCTTCTTCAGCATGAACGTGGAATGGTGGTGACCCAAGGCAGTGTACACGATGATTCTTCTAGAATTAAGGTTGTTCTATTCTTTAAACGTGAAGACTGGTGGTAGTTTGGAGTCAAGCAGAGGAGGCCACGAGCGATCCTTCTAGGGCGTGAGTTGAATGCATCAATCCAACACATGGATGGTTCATGTGGTGGTGAGAAAAGGACAACATAGGCTGGAGAATTATCTAGAACATGGCCTCATCACCCAGACGCGTGGATAACAGAACGTTTGCAGTTGTTTCATGTTTTAAATGGCCATAATTAATTCTTAGCAACACGCAGTTTGATAAGCGATATGGACGGAGTGCTAAAGGGAAGGCTAGGACATGAGATGGATACATTGGGCATCGATATAGGGTGAATGGAGTGTCTATCTACTGGCGTGCTTTAGGACTGGATTCTTCAGCAACAAATTTCGACATCTGGAAAACCACCAGCGAGTTTCACGCAACGGGCTGAATGACGAGTTGGACGTGCTGTGCGAAAAGCAGGCTGAATGCGTTTTGCATATTAACTTCACCCAAAAGGATTATAAAACCTATAAACAATTATACAAACTAATTAATACATCAAGTATTCTTTAATAATGTTATTTTTAATTGATTAAACCATAAAAAATGATAATAATAAAATAATTTTATAAAAACCTTAAAAACACTCATACCTGAAGTTGAATAATAATCTGCATGACATAAAACATACCAAAGATGATAAAATATGTATTTAAATGAATATTTTATCTGCCAAAAATGATAACAAATCAAGGATCGACAATTGGCTCAAGGGTTTGAATAGTTCCCCTTCCCTATTCCTTTTGAAATCATGCCCCCATCTCTTTCATGTTGCGGCGCATAGCTAGTTGCGGTATTTTTATTAATTTACATTTTTACATAATGTCTCCAAGTATATTGTTCCTGTCTAGCACATAAACCATTGGCATCGATTTTAATCGCCGATACATAAGACACTAAATCGATGATGGGGCCTTTTCCTTGAGCTCCACACCATGATCAAATAAAAATATTTACATCATGTGCAATTCAATACCATGGGGTCAAAACTGAGGTGTTACATTCCCCTCCCCCTTCAACAGTATTGCCTTCAGTGCTTTACAAAAATTTAACAAAGTGCTACACTGGTACCGCCCTCAGTGCTCTGCAAAATTGAACCAAAAACTGGGGTGCTAATCGCATGGAATCCTTTAGCTTCCATGTAGCCGTATCAGGACCGTGGTGCTTCCTCTGCACCTTTACTTGTCCAATGGTACAATCTGGAACTCCTCCTTGGTTCCACTTCGTGGTTGTCTTGCATATGAACTCCTCCAAGTCATTGATTGCATGCATCAGTACACAACATAGACTCTTTTTCTAGGTCTTGGAGAATTCTTCTCCTTAGCTTGTAACATTTCCAATATCTTTGGAAACTAGTCATACCTATGCTCAAGCCCCAAGCAATGAGTCAATTCCCATGTTAGTATTCACAATATTTTCCAAAATCATAGATGAATCACATGCACATGTATATAGACATAAAATCAACAAGAAGTTTCCAAGTGAACCAAATACTTATCTGCATAAGTATCTTCTTTTGGTTCCACAAGTGTCTGAATGGGATTTATACAACCATGGAACTCACAACCTTGCCCCACCCCACATATGGTTGTGCATTAAAATGTATCCTGGTTTCTGCAAGCCTCAGATCATCTCAAAATACCTCTCAACCGAGGCCCAACAACTTTGTTTTTAATGCTAACACCCCCTCTAGGTGCTCACCAAGCTTAGGTGCTTCCTTTCCGCACACCACAATGAATTAACTCACATGTCAGATGCATTCCTATAGGATTCAATATATAACAATATTTTTAGAACCATGATTGCATCATAAGCTCATGTATATTTACAGAAAATCAACAAAAACAAAATTTTGATAAGTAAACCAAATACTTATCTATTTAGCATCTTTCAACTGTGATCTGGTCAGCCCCACTTCAGAGCCTAACACCTCCTTGGGTGCTCAATGAAAGTTCCAGCTTAAGGCCCTAGCACCTCTTCTAGCTCTCACCAATGCTCAAGCGCTTCCTTTCCAGGCACCATAATATATTAATTCACATGTCAGATTCATTTTCACAGGATTCATTTCTTAACAAGATTTTCAAAATCTTAGCTAAACCATTATGCACATGTGTAATTACAGAAAATCAACCAGGATTTTCCAATAATCCAATACTTATATGTGTAGCATCTCTCAACTGACATTAGAGGAAATTTCAACTCAAAATGGGCCTTTTAACTTTAACTCAAATTCCATGTCATCATGTGTTAGCCAATGAAATTGCTTTAAATTTGAAATACCGTATAGGTCTTAAACACTTTTTTAATATAAATTTGGGGATAGGTATCATAAAAAACTACTTTTTTTCTTTGTATTTTCGACATATCTCCCCAATTTTTTACTCAAATTTCGATCGGGAGAGCTCATTGGATGCAGAATTAAATTTCACATCCAACGAGTACCCACTCGACATACTTTTGACAGACCCTGCTACCCGAAAAACAAGAAATATCTGAAATAACGTGATGATGACATCATCATGACGTTTTTTTCAGATATTTCTTGTTTTTGGGGTAGCAGGGTCCATCAAAAGTATGCCGAGTGGGTACTCATTGGATGCGGAATTAAATTCCACATCCAACGAGCTCCGATCGAAATTTGAGTAAAAACATGGGGAGATATGTCGAAAATACAAACAAAAAAATAGTTTTTTCTTTTCTTCCTCCAAAATTAATAAATATTATTTTATTATTTTAACTATTATTTTATTAATTTTTTTTAGGAGGCCCATTTTGAGGTGAAATTTCCTCTAATGGATCTGGTAGCCTCGCTTCAGAGCCCAACACATCCTTGGGTGCTTAAAGGAAGATCCAACTTAAGGGCCTAACACTTCCTCTAAGTTCTCACCAATGCTCGGGCGCTTCCTTTCTAGGAACCATAATACCTAGGGGTTATTCTCTTCACGGAGCCTGTAGACTCATGACAGTCCCCGTTATCACTCTAGGAAACTCCTCTAGGTTGCAGCTTGAGGATTCCTGGTAACTTAAATGTTTTATGGTTTTCTAAGAGGATCAAGTCAGGTGACCTACAGGACCTCACACTCTCAAGACATGCATGAAACTCAATCAGGGATAAGGATTCTAACTACCACTGTTCAGAGGTTTGATAATATGGTGCAGAGATGAAGAACTTATCATGTTGGTAGATTCATACATAAAAAAGATATATATAAATGGCTAATCATAACAAGGAAAGTACTTATAATTCAAATCATCAATATTCCAATAGGACGACAGCTATCAGACATCAATTAACATGAATAAACCTGAATAACACATTCAAGCATAAGCACATAATAGACAAGAAATGGAAGCTAAACATAGAGCTTATATTAGGTCATGAACAATATGAGAAGCTTGACAATAGTAATGGTCTATAGGTCCCCAAAGTCGAACCCTTTCAATAACATAAGTCTTAGGCTTTATAGCCATTACAAAATATTCAGATCCTACAAAATTGGATCTAATTTACTAAAAATAGACATAATAATTGTTTTTGCAGAATTGGGTTAAAAAACCCTATTTTAACTACTAGTCTATCTAACTGTAGAACTCGCTCACTGTTTGAACTTTTTGATGACTGCAGTGAGTACTAAGGGTAAAGCTGTAACTAGTTCACTGCTAGATAAGTCACTGTTTGCTAAAACATGTAGGATTTGTGACCCTTTCCCCTTTGATGTGTCTTAAAAAACTGGAACATACCTCCTTTGATGGTGCACTTCATAAATATTCAACTTTTACACTTCATCCCTGAGCTAGGTATATTTACCAAAACTGCTCTTTTATGCAAAAATTGCTTTCTGCGCCTCTTTCTACTTTCAGTGGTTAAGGAGTCAAAATTTCAAGTTTGTTAGCTACCCAAAGCGCTACTTTCGGTGGCTAATGAACCGCTTTAGCATCCGCCTAAGCCACTGAAAGGCTTGTTCTTGCAAAATTTGTAGGCATCCTCCCAAATTACACCCTTTCTAGTTTTTTTGTTGATATTCTGGTATTTCTCCAGCTTTCCCAATATTTGAAAAGCCAGTAGCCTCTTGGATTTCTTCTAGATTCTGAATGCTTACTGTTGCTTCAGCTAGGGTTTTTAGTGTAAAATGAGAGCTAGGGTTTGATCTAGAATTCTTTAACTACAGCTTGATCACCCTATACAACTTTATTACTGACCTTCTAGCACTTCTTCAACCTGCATAAGATTTGAAACATCATGGGCTTCCTCTGGATCCTGAAAGCTTGTTGTTGCCTCTGCTAGGGTTTCCAGCACAAGCTGAGTTTGAGGGCTAGGGTTTGCATTTTTCTTCTGTAATATCATCAATCTGATCATTCTATAAAGTCTAGTGTTGTCCTTCATCAGCCTCAGATTCCTTCTTTTCAATAGGACATACACTCATCTCCAGAACAGAATTGTGCAACTGCTTATTCTTCTTGGTCAAAATGTCGTTATTCCTCTTTATCTCCCTGTCCAAAAACTCGAGTTCATGTATCTCCTCTAGTAGTTTGTTTACTCTTTGAGACCTAGGTTTTATTGAGGAGGTATTTTCTCTTTGTTCATCCTGCTCTTTCCTAGGTGTTGGTGAAGTAAACTCTTCATTTTTCTGCTGTAACCTGCCCTGTTAGGTCAACTTTTGCCCTAAAAATTTGGCCAAACTACTGAAAACTGGGTCTCAGAGATGTGTTTCGTTCTCCAAATATGTGACACTTGTGTATAATGTGGAAGAGGTTTTTGTATATTAGTTTTATATGAGAAAAAACCTCTCTCAATGTTTTGAAATTCGTTTCCATTTTCCAGATACCTGTATTTGAAAAACACGTGTAAAACAGGGAAATTTTGAGATCCGAAAATTAGGGATCAGATATGGATTTTATTCTCCAAAAATGAAATACATGTAGGAAAACTAAGAGATTTTATTGTTATCTGACATTTTAGAAAAAAAAACCTTCAAACGTTTTGCAAAATGATTCTCCAGTCACTCAGAATCACCATTTTAAAATGATTCCTTTTCGTAGTAAACCGCCTATTTTGGTGGCTTAGAGCGCCCTAAAATTTCGGTCTTAGCTGCAGAAAGTTTGCTTTCGGTGGCTTAGAGACCGTTTCGAAAACATGATTAGACACCAAAACCTGTGTTTTGATTTTTTTTAGAGGGTCCTCCTCCCTGCGCCTTTTAGGTGGTTAATAGTATTTGGGGTTTTGTTTGCTAGCTACTGAAAGCTGAGCCTTTGGTGGCTAATGAACCACCAACATGTTCACCCAAGCGAACAAAATTTTCTTTCTTCCATAATGTATATCATTCGCTTTCACTGGTCAACGTCCTCCAGAAAAATCTCGTTAAGCTGCCGAAACCAAATATTTTCGATGGCTAATGAGCTGTTGGAAAGATTGCCTAATCCACGGAAAGTCCTTTTGCTAGAATTTTAACCAATAACATAATGAGCAAGATTTTGGTGGATAATCATGGTCCTGTGTTAAACTGTAAGCTATCAAAATCTAGGATTTTCGGTGTCTAATGAGCTTTTGAAAATCTCACCTAAAAACTTTAAAATTTATCAAATAATAGAACATTAGATATCCCAAATTTGTTAGTCACCCCAATGTCTTTCATAATATGACTTGAAATCTTCATCCTATCAAAAAATAAATTGTATGATTGAACTTATTAAAAATAAATTTATTTTGGGAGATAACATCTGGCTCCTACTTGGGGATGGGAACCTCCCTGTGAGGTCCCAAGAACCCTAGACCAAAATTCCTTTCCTGAAAAAGAATAATTAAATCCATCTTCTAGTGTTCCATTAGGCATGGAGTCGTTTGTCTTTTATAACTGATCCCCTACAACCTGCCTGTAGCCCTCTTTGCTTATTCATGAAAACAACTGAAAATGACCTAGCTGCTCATATGAAGATCTTATTTTCCTATCTATTCATACTCCTAATTCTAATCAGTAGAGTGTTCTTATCACGTGACATCAGCTTCCAATGAAGCCATGTCAGAACTGATTTGCTGAATTTATCCTTGATCTTGACCCAAAAAATAAATGAAACCATAGCATGTAGAAATGTAGTTTCAAAGGGTGACAGAACAAGCTATCATCTGACCAAAATATTTTGATATCTATGCTTCTCATAAGTTCGAGATAGTCAGTAATAGGGTCATAAAATCCAACAGGAAATACCTTTTTATGCTGCCGATCTTTTCCTTCACTGATGTCAACGTTGAATGTGGACTGCTCAACCTTTGTCTGATAAAAATTCAAGCTCAATAGCTGATGTGAATCTTTATGCTCCCCTTCACGTAATCTGAATTCATCATGATGATATGTTGGCTTATCACAGCTAACAATTTCCTCTTCCACAATAATATATTTGCAGGATATACCAAAACTAAAAATATCTTTATTGTACTTTTGAGCAGCAGATTCGTAACAAGCATCTATCATAGCATGCACACATTGTTTATCATCTATCTGCTGAAAAGAAGAACTAGATGAAATTTGAGCAAACAATGAGTCTTCACAAATTCTAACATCTTCTTCCTCATCATTGCATTGGTCGAACATAGGAGTATCAACAACCAAACTTTGAAACAGATCTGGAAAAATATTACCTGGTTCCTTGTCATAATTTGAAGCAACGTATTCATAAGGAGAAGGAAAAATTTCCCGATGTTGTAGCTAGAGATTAGACAGTCCCTGAAAATATGGTTCCTCATGGTTACTGCAGCTTCCCTTGATTTGCAAATCTGGAAACAGTGACCTAGCCTGACTGATTTCAATGATCATTTGACCAGCAAAAAGATGATCATTTCCATGTGTATTTAAATAAATCAATTCCTCAGATTCACCACAATCCGATTTAATGATGGTAGGAAAACCTTCAACTCCTTTATAATTCATTTCTAGTTTATGTTTATGGGAAAGTACCTCATTGTGAAGATCATAAGAGAGATGAGGTATCTCTTGAGGGAGATATTCTTCTCTATTTACCTTTTAATCCTAAGAATGCAACTTATATTCTTCACAACAATTATCAAATGCAAACTCATTTGAATAGTACCTTTTACAGTGCTCAGTGAATGCTCCGTGAAAATATTTCAATGATGAAATGCTAAAAGGAGGTAAAGAAAAATACCACTGATGTGCATCACCATATAATGAATACATGAACATCTTCATGCTGCTGATCTAATATATCCATGCATTCGTGAAACTTGAGGAGGTGTTCTGCAGGATTGTCTTCTTTCTCCTCCTTGAAGACAGGTAAAAAATCTCCCCATTCGGACATATCAGGTACCGGATGTGGGAAACCAGGAACGGAAGAGAAGTCAAGAGGTGTAAACCTCTGAGCCAAAAGAGCAGAAAATGCTTTTGACATCTTAATATTGTGGAGTCGCCACTGAATTCATCCTTCATGGAGTCGCCAAGTATGAGATCTTCACAAGCAACAGTGCTTGAAGATTCCTCAACCCTAAAATTTTATGATTTACTTATAAATTGCTGAGAATTAAATGTTTCAGCAGAAGAAATAATAGTAGGAATATTTCTTGAAATACTTAATGTAGCTTCCTTTGTAGCACTGCTGGTATGCCTTAGTGAAGACGTAGCTCTTCTCATAATCTCTTCTGGATCTTAAATAGGTGTTGCCGGTGGCCCTTGAGGGTTTGCTCTGGTAATTGGTCTTCTTGAAGCCACCTTATTTCAATGGAGTCCCCAGATAGATGATTACAACCAAAATAGTGTCCAAAATTTTTCTATCATCAAAGAAAAATCTATGTAGTCTCCCAAAGAAGCTGATATTCAATCTCCTCTCCTCGGCAACGGCGCCAATTTGTTATCACTCTAGGAAACTACTCTAGGTTGCAACTCGAGGATGCCTAGTAACTTAAATGTTTTTATGGTTTTTTAAGTGGATCAAGTCAAGTGACCTATAGGACCTCACACTCTCAATATATGCATGAAACTCAATCAGGGATAAGGCTTCTAACTACCACTGTTCAGAGGTTTGATAATATGGTACAGAGATGGAGAACTTATCATGCTGGCAGATTCATACATAATATATATATAAATGGCTAATCATAAAAAGGAAAGTACTTATAATTCAAATCATGAATATTCCAATAGGATGACAGCTATCAGACATCAATTAACATGAATAAACCTGAATAACACATTCAAGCATAAACATAGAATAGGCAAGAAATGGAAGCTAAACATATGATAGCAAAATAGCTTATATTAGGTCATGAGCAATATGAGAAGCTTGACAATAGTAATGTTCTATAGGTTCCCGAAGTCGAACCCTTTCAATAACATAAGTCTTAGGCTTTATAGCCTTTACAAAATATTCAGATCTTGAGAAATTGGATCTAATTTACTAAAAAAAGACATAATAATTGTTTTTGCAGAATTAGGTTAAAAAACCCTAATTTAACTGCAAGTCTATCTAACTGTAGAACTCGTTAACTGTTTGAAATTTTTGATGACTGCAGTGAGTACTGAGGGTAAAGTTGTAACTGGTTCACTACTAGATAAGTCACTATTTGCTAAAACATGTAGGGCTTTTTGACCCTTTCCCCTTTGACGTGTCTTCAAAAACTGGAACAGACCTCCTTTGATGGTGCACTTCAGGAATATTCATCTTTTACACTTCATCCCTGAGCTAGGTATATTTACCAAAACTGATCTTTTATGCAAAAATTGCTTCCTGCGCCTTTTTCTGCTTTCAATGGTTAAGGAGTCAAAATTTCGGGTCTGTTAGCCGCCGAAAGCACTGCTTTCAGTGGCTAATGAACCGCTTCAGTGTCTGCCTAAGCCACTGAAAGCCCTGTTCTTGCAAAATTTGTAGGAAACCTACCATATTACACCCTTTTCAGTTTTTTTTTGATATTCTAGTATTTCTTTAGCTTTCCCAATGTTTGGAAATTCAACAACCTCTTGGATCTCTTCTGGATTCTGAAAGCTTACTGTTTCTTTAGCTAGGGTTTCTAGTGTAAAACGAGAGCTAGCGTTTGATCTGGAATTCTTTAACTACAGCCTAATCACCCTATACAAATTTATTCCTGACCTTTTGATACTTATTCAACCTGCATAAGATTTGGAACATCATGGGCTACCTCTAGACCCTGAAAGCTTGTTGCTGCCTCTTCTAGGGTTTCCAACGCAAGCTGAGTTTGAGGGATAGGGTTTACATTTTTATTCTATAATATCATCAATCTGATCATTCTATAAATTCTGGTGTTTTCCTTCATCAACCTTAGATTTTCATCTCCAGAACAGAATTGTGCAACTGCTTATTCTTCTTGGTCAAAATGTCGTTATTCCTCTTTATCTCCCTGTCCAAAAACTCTAGTTCATGTATCTCCTCTAGCAGTTTGTTTACTCTTTGAGACCTAGGTTTGCTTGAGGAGGTCTCTACTATTTGTTCATCCTGCTCTTTCCCAGGTGTTGGTGAAGTAAACTCTTCATTTTTTTGCTGTAACCTGCCCTGTTAGGTCAACTTTTGCCCTAAAAATTTGGTCAAACTGCTGAAAAATGGGGCTCAGAGATGCATTTGATTCTCCAAATATGTGACACCCATGTATAAAGTGAAATTTTTTTTTGTATATTGGGGTTTTTTGAGAAAAACCCTCTCTCAGTTTTTTGTAATTCATTTCCATTTTCTAGATATCTGTATTTCAGAAACACATGTAAAACAGGGAAATTCTGAGATCTGAACATTAGGGCTCAAAGATGGATTCGATTCTCCCAATATGAAATACCCGTAGTAAAACAAAGAGAGGTTATTGTTTTATAACATGTTGGGAACAAAAACGTCCTAGATTTTTATAAAATTATTCTCCAGTCGCTCAAAATCACCGTTTTAAAATGATGCATTTTTGTAGTAAATTGCCTATTTCGATGGCTTAGAACGCCCTGAAATTTCAGTCTTAGCTGCCGAAAGTCTACTTTCAGTGGCTTAGAGAATGTTTTGAAAACACGATTAGCTACTAAAACCTGTGTTTTGATTTTTTTGAGAGGGTCCTCCTCCTTGCGCCTTTTACGTGGTTTATAGTATTTAGGGTTTTGTTTGCTAGCTGCCGAAAGCTGAGCTTTTAGTGGCTAATGAACCGCCAACATGTTTTCTCAAGCCAATGAAATGTTCTTTCTTCCACAACATATATCATTCACTTTCGGTGGTCAACGTCCTCTAGAAAACCCTCGTTAAGCTGCGGAAACCAAAGCTTTCCAGTGGCTAATGAGCTATTGGAAATCTCGCCTAAGCCACCGAAAGTCCTTTTACTATAATTTTAACCAATAACGTAATGAGTAAGCTTTCGGTGGATAATCATGGTCCTGTGTTAAACTGTTAGCTGCTGAAAGCTAGGCTTTTCGATGGCTAATGAGATTTTGAACATCTCTCCTAAAAACTTTAAAATTTATCAAATAACAGAACATTAGATATCCCAACTTTGTTAGTCACCCCAATGTCTTTCAAATATGACTTGAAATATTCATCCTATCAAAAAATAAATTGTATGAGTGAGCTTATTGAAAATAAATTTATTTTGGGAGATAACAGTCCCCTTACGACATGAATGGGTTTGGAAAGAAGTCTAACTAGATGTATTACACCCTAGGTGTCCCCAATGATACATACTGGTGCCTATCTAGAAGGGGTGAGAAGTTATGTACCCAATTATATCCTTCCAGAGGAGCCATGTACCCCAAGTACATATTTTCATCGTCTCACCTACGTTACATACGGGCATGTATTTAACATCAGATGTCATCATAAAATTTCAATCGTAGGTTTTCAAACCTATTCCAAACACATCCCTCCGAAAAGCTATGTATCCAAGTACATCCTTCTGAGGAGCCATGTACACCGAGTACATATTTTAATCATCTCACCTTCATTACATACAAGCATGCATTTCATATGAGATGTCATCATAAAAAATTTCAATCATAGATTTTCAAACCTATTCTGGACACATCCCTCTAAGAAGCTATGTATCCAAGTACATCCTTCTGAGGAGCCATGTACACCCAATACATCCTCTTGAGGATTTATGTATCCCAAACATATCCTTTCAAGAAGCTATGTACTCCAATGACATACTTTCATAATCTCACTTGCATTACATACAAGTATGCAGTTCACATGAGATGTCATCATAATCAGACATTTTCAAATCTATTTCATGCATACATGATTTCCCAAATATCAAACGATCAATAACATTGATAGTCAAATAAAAAACTGAGTTCACAATTCTGCTTCCTGCAGAAAATTATGTTTTTTTGCAACCATGAGGCCATCCTCATATTGTTTGGCTTTTGCAAGTGGGAGCACTTATCCCCTACTTACACATGTTGTCCCAAAACCTGAACATCCACATACAACATGTCATACTGACAACATTTTAAATCAGCAAAACAGTTAATAGCAATCAACAAGAAAGTTTGAAATCTGAAATTTAAATATCTACCCTGTTCAAAGGTTATATTTTAGTCATGAGATTCTTCTCATAGGATATGGCATCTTCCTACCCTATATTTCATTGGGCACAACCCTACTTCTCCCTACAGTATCCAGGAAGTCCTGATATGATTGTACACATCCACGAGGGTCATCTCCTCATGGAACTACAAGTTCACATGCAGACCTCTTTAGCCTATACATAAGCTCCAATTTACCTATGGAATATCCTTTAGTGAACCTCCTGCAATATCCTGTAAGACCCACAAAAGATCTTACATCTATTAACTTTCTTGGGGAAGGATAACTCCTCATGGCCTCAATCTTTTAAGGGTCTATAGATATTCCTTTATCTAAGACATTTTGACCCAAATAATGAATTATATCTTTATAGAAGTCACATTTCTCAACCTTGCATACATCTTATGCTTCCTAAGCAATTTCAAAGTCAGCCTCAAATGTTCCACATGTTCTTCCTCATTCTTAGAATAAATAAGAATTCTATCAAGGAGAACAAGAACTAACCTATCCAGAAACTTACTGAAAACATTATTCATGAGACACATGAATGTAACTGGTACATTTGTGGAACCAAATGGTACCACTACAAACTCATAAGGTCCATACCTTGTTCTGAAGGTTGTCTTATGAATATCTTCATCCTTGATTCTTACCTTATGTTAACCAAACCTTAAGTCATTCTTGGAACACACCTTTTCTCTTCCCATTTGATCAAAGAGGTCATCAATCCTAGGAAAAGGATATTTGTTCTTCTCAACGACTTTGCTCAGTTGTTTGTGATGAATACACAACCAAAGTGTACCATCTTTCTTTTTGACAAAGAGGAATGGTGCTCCCCAAGGAGACACACTTGGTCTGATGTACTTCTTTTCCAACAACTCTTGCAGCTACATCTTTAGTTCTAGAATTTTTGGTATGCTCATCCTATAGGGTTTTTAGGACACTGGTGCTGCTCCAGGATCAAGCTTAAAGGTAAAATTAATGTCCCTCTTTGGAGGAAGCCATTGAATTTTATCAGGAAAAACATTCCTGAATTCTTGTAACATATGAATCCCTCCATCCTAGAAGTATCATTCTCTGTTGCCTCCAAAAATTGAGCAACATACACTCTGCAACCTTCCCCATAGAACTTCTTCAGCTGCATTTTTTAAGACTTCCTTCTAGAGATCACTTTTGGAATTCCTTTCACCACCTTTAGTTTCCCTTCTTCATCTAGGCACTCAAAGGTCTTGTTGTAACAATCAAGCTTTGCTCTATGTGCTTTCAACCAATCCATTCCAATGAGGACATCATAGAATCCAAGTGGCAGAACATTCAGATCTACATAGGTGACTAACCCATCCATGACCAATGGAAATTTTCTTACCACGTCATTGACCTTCTTCTTGGTTACAATGGCTAGTTGGACTAACCATGATCTTCTATGCTTTGAATTATTCAATTTTCACATCTCAACAAGTCCAGGGGTGATATAGCTATGAGTAGGGTCGATCAAAATAGAAATAGTATGTTCATCAATCTCACACTCAAATTCCACCATAGTTGAGTTATGGCATGCCTAGTGGTCTTCTAACACTACACAAATTTTAGGAATGGTCCTTGCCTCCTGATCCACAGTTTCAACTTCTTAGGTTCTAAGGACTTAACCTTCATTCCTATTCTCAAAGTGGAAAATTCCTACGCAAATGGGGTCCTTTACATCCCCAACATTTGAGTGGTTTCTTTTGATTTTTCCTCATCACTCTGGTTGGCTCAATCACAGCTTGTGATGGCTGCCTTTTCTTCTTTAGGAGGTGAGAGGGTTTAAAACCTTTTTTCCTTGGGTTAAGCTGCTCATTATTCTTATGGGAATTTATCCTACTCCCTTCTATCTCTGTTAATTGATGCCCAGAGTTTATCTGCCTTTGGAGGTCTCCCAAACTCTGTAGCATGGTTGTAGTCAACTGGTTTTGCTCTACTAGAGCCTTGACCATACTTTTATTTTCTTCTTTGCAACCCTGCAAATCTACCCTCAAGCTTCTTATGGTAGTTGTAGCATCTCGGGAACTCTCTTGTTCCCTCTTCCCAATAGCTTCAGTTTCATTTTCTTGGATATTGTAAGATGGCCTTACATACCCTTCCTGATGTGGATAACTCCTGTGCAAATGGGGTCCTCCACATCTCCAGCATTGGAGTGTCTTTCTGTTCTCTTTTGGATCTCTTGGCTCTTCCCTGATAGCATAATTCTCCTGTCCACGGGGATTATGTACATCATCCATGGTGTTAATTTTCTTGGCACTAATCTTCTTTGACCTTGTTGATCGAACCAAGATCAAATTTTCAATATGCACTATGAATTTGAAAAGTGTGTTAACAACATCATTTGTTAGGTAATCTCAGAAATTCAAAAATTACTTACCAAATGCTTCTTACAGGCATGAACGATCAAGGTGCATTTCATCGGGTTGGCTAAGTTTAACAATTTTGCTAATTAACACTCCTTCTTACTGTTGTTTTCTTTCTGCAATAATGAATGTCTCAGGGGGGACGACAGGGTTAATGGGGGATTTCCCCCTTGTGGCTTGCCCCATTTTTCATCTCTCTTGCACCTGTAATTCCCACTCAAAAACCTGTTGAAATTATCTGTTTCAATGAATTTTCTGTTTTTCCTCTGATCGGTGAAACTCGGGTTTTTCTTTCGATGTATCGTCAAAAATATTCAAGTTTTCCTGATACGTATCAGAAAAACTCACCCTTTTCATCCGATCAGAAAAAAAAATGATTTTTCTCCCCGACGTGTCGGCAAAACTCTGATTTTTCTCTTGAAACACCAGAAAAATCATCATTTTCTTCTGATGTGGAATTTTCGACACGTAGAAAAATTTTGAACATGTTTTCTTCTTTCTTTAATCCGTGAAAACTCAACTTTCCACTTGACATGTATCGGCTGAAAATTAACTTTCCACCCAACATGTATTGGCTGAAACTTAACTTTCCACCCGACATGTATCGACTGAAACTTGACTTTCCACCTGACATGTATCGGCTAAAACTTAAATTTCCACCCGACATGTCCATACTTAGAAAAATTACGAAATTTTTTCTTCCCTTCTCTTCGTCACCTCAACTTATCTAACTCAGTCGACATGTGTCAGCTTAGATTGGTTAAATCAACCGACAAAGTCAATAATCCAACACTTAGAAAAAATTTGGAAAATTTTTTGTTGGCCTGTGCTCAACAGAGGGTAATCCTTCCTCTGTCATTTATTCATCTTGGCCCATTTATGCATAATCCTGCAACATAGATTTGATACCACACGGTCACATCCCCTCACCTATACTCGATGAAGAGGACACGACCAACACTGCTGCTTCTCTATTAGATTGGGAAATCTAGCCCCATGTACATAAACCAAAATGAATTGCAAATAAAACATATACATATGTATAATTCACTAAACAATGGAAGAAAATACATTCATTCAAGCATTCAGCATGTTCATATTAATTCATAAAACAAATAGTTTGCAGAGATTAACTTACACAAGAAATACTTATCTTTAGAAGAATCTTCCCCGCAACTAGCTATGTCGCTGCGACGTTCCACCCAACCATAGGCCAATGTGTTCATCAATATCTCAGCATCACATCCACCCCTGAGCTGGAAATTATTTCCACAAGGAACTAGGGAACAATAGGCTTACACATAGAAAGACCATACACACACAGTCAAGCCAACACATAGTTGGGTTTCATAAACTGTCCAGCCCAACCAATAAACAATTGGGTTTCACGAGATACTAAAGCAATAATCCAATAGAACATGGGTTCCTTGGACTTACTCATCCAATACAACCCTTACATCAAAAGACAGTCATCCAATTAACAGATGGGTTCCTTGGACTTTCTTAGCCAAGCCAACCTTCACACCAAAACACAACCAAGCCCACTATCAGATGGGTTCCTTGAACTTATGCATCCAAGCCAACACAAGGATGCACTCCACGGCCAAATACAAGTTCTTGGTATGGACAAAAACGTCCTGGGAGCCAAAATGAAAATGGGAACAAGGGGAAAATAGCCCTGGAAACCAAAATCGATTTCACAAAACATTCAAGGACATTCAGGAGGAAAGTGGCGATCATTCACACCCAAATCATGAATCCCAAATTCTGAAAACTCCTATGGGAATTTAAGGAGAAAATATGGCCTCAACAAACACCCAAAATGTGAATCTCAACTGCACATTCACTCAGCAACACAAAACGACTTCCTAGCCATGGAAAAAATTGGGAAAACTCCAGAAAAACTTGAGGGAAACGCACAACAAACTATAGATGTGGGAGGGAGGAAAAAATGACCTATTAAAACCCACACAACCTGAATCTGTTCTTCACTTTCACTCAGCAACATCAAGATGGGTTTTCCCATCCATGGCAGAATGAGGAAATCCAGGAACTGTGAGGGAAAAATGCCCAAGAGCTCCAACTGCGTGAGAGAGAAAAAAACGTATGGGTGGATAATGGGATGGGCATGCATTTCCAAGCATTTACTTGCCCAAGAATTCAAAAACATGTTTTCCAAAAATGGGTGGCTTCCCAAATTTGAATTTGACTCCCATACTCTTGCGATTTCCATGCATTAACTTCCTCGGCCAATTTCTAAACGACTGGGCACAAAAAGACAAAATTGGTAGTTGAAAGTTTTATGGGTTCTCCCTTTGACATTGGATTTTCCCCATTGGGTCAAGGGTTTGAATATTCCTCCCTCCCTATTCCTTGTAAAATCATTCCCCCATCTCTTTCACATTGTGGCACATAGCTAGTTGTGGTATTTTTATTAATTTGCATTTTGACATGATGTCTCCAAATATATTGTTTATGGCTAGCACATAAACCATCAGCATCAATTTTAATCACCAATACATAAGACACTAAATCAATGGTGGAGCCTTTTCCTTGAGCTCCACACCATGATCAAATAAAAATATTTACATCATGTGCAATTCAATACCACGAGGTCAAAACTAGGGTGTTACATGTATGAAATCATTGATTCTTAGGATTATGTAATTCTTATTAATTAATTCAACATTAAATATTCATTTTCAATTGTTTTTTTAATGCAGAAAAGAAAAAAAAATGGAACCCAATCAACACAATACAATATGACAAGGAATAAAGGGGTTGATAGCAAAGTTTGTTAGTAATTGTGATTTTCTTATAAGAAATTAAGATTTTGTAATGGTTGTAATTTGTATATTTTTTTTTGTTTTCACTGCCAATCCTTGAATGTCTTCAAATAGGTGTTAACATACAAAGAGGAACCATCAAATAAATTGATTGAAATTGGGTTAAGCTAGGGTTGTGAGTATCCGTTGGCATATAAAACATTAATTGTGTATTTTGTAAGTATCTATATTATTTTCCTTCTCTCTTTTTATAATTAAAAAATACTTATATATTAAATATATGATTAATTGTGATGGGGCATAAAACTTGCAGGAAACAAAGTATGGAGTGGAGCCAACCGAAGACTTGTTGATGGAAGGCATGAGATATGGTTTTGAAAGAATGTGTATCATTCATTGCTCAATTATTACTATGCAGGTACGTCTCTTTTCAATTTACATTCGTGTATACTATCTGTTTTATTTTTCATTATTCCCGAAAATGTAAATACACTCAATGCACATTATTTTTATGATTATAGATGCTACTTGAAGAAGAGGAAAACAATCGATCCAATGAACAAAACATTTAGCCAAATAACCCAATTGATGCAAGTGGCTCGAGTACCGATAACCAATCCAGTGAAGAATGATGATCCATATTTAATTTTGATGTTAATGCAAGTTATTGTAGCTTGATGTATATTTTGAAATAAATGTCTATGAAAATCAGACATTTTATATAATAATGTACTGGACATACTGTCTGAATTGAAAAACAATGGGTTACCAATAAGTGTAACAATTACATGCATGTTGAGATTCTTATTATTGTTATCTCTGTGTTGTCCCTTATGACAAAGGAAGTGTTATTGATGTATAATAAAATAATTTTTTTATTCAATTGCATTATTCAATGTTATTGTCCAATGTTACATGTGAAACGATACATTGGTAATTAAATGTATGGATGATTAAATATTACAATAGATGTTTGCATCTATGATATAAGAATTTAATCCAAACAAACCAAATAATTAAAATTGAAATGAATAGTATTATAAAAAAATATTTCAATTTCAAATCAATAATGTAATTACAAAAATAAAAAAAATAATATATATATATATATATATATATATCACTACAATGTTAGTAGTCATTGTTCAAAGAATCATATGCAGTGTTTTTGATAATTAATCTCACTCTGGTGTGTCTCCCTGAACACTAATAAAACTCACAAACACAATCTTTAAAATTTATACATTTGGATGCAATTTCAGCAACCACTATTCGAAGAATCATATGCGTTGCTTTTGGTAGTTGATGATGCACTGGTGCATCTACCCTAATTAAGAGCATCGGTGCATCTTCATGATTTATATGCACCGGTGTGGTTATGTAAATTAAATGCACAATTGAATTTTAAAATAAATATTCTCACTTTCCAAACAAAGTCATCGATGCGTTTTCATTTGTTTTTTGCACCAGTGCATATCATTGGTTTATACCAAGCGGTTCGTATCATTAGATTATGCACATACGTGCATATTATTGGTTTATACACATCAGTGTGCTCATATCAATCGTCTGTGTCGAAAAAGGTAAAAAAAAAATGTAGGGTGCGTACAATGTGACATATTGCATTGGTGTGTTTGTTATGTAATAAAACACCGATGCATATAATCGATACATGAGCACCTGTACCGCATTGAAATTTTGTTATTTCTGGTGATATTTATGTTTGAATGCACCGATGTAGATACTTTACATTGTACAATGACGCTGCATTGTGTTATGAAATGCATCGGTGCGCCTATTTTTCAACAAAACAAACCGATAAAAAACACCCTCTAAAACATATGGTCGTGGAGTTTTTTTTAGTCATAAAATTTATCCGTTATGACCTCCGTTAAAACATCTCCTACTATTGGTGGAGGTTGTACCGGAGGTTTTTTTCACTTTTTTTCCAATCTTGTAACACTAAAAGCTTCCTCTATGACCTCTACTACAAGGGGTTTTCCTTGTAGTGGAATGAGAATGGTTCCTCCAATTTTCAGGATTTTTGCTTGATATTCTTCAATTTCTTTAGCTTTCCCATTTGTTAGGTGTTTGATACCAAAGTCAATGTTTTCTAACAAGAAAAACTATTTCTTTGTAAAAAGTTTTTAAGTGTTATTAATGACATTCAATGATTTATAGATCCTTTTAAGATAGGAATCCCAATCTTTCAAAGAAATCTTATTATTCTCTTTAGTTTTACTAGTTAGAATTTGTCTCCATAATGTATTATGGGGCATCTTAGAGAGGTGTAAATGGTGTTCATGCTCTTTGTTTATATAATTCTTTTTTTTTCTTTTAACTAGTTCTTTGCATTATTTATCTTGTAATTTTTAGAGACTCTCCAGTTCCTTCATGGCTCTTCTGGAATTTTTGCATTCATTATAATACCAGGGATTGGTTTTCTTGTTATTATTTAGACCCAAAACATTCATGGAGAACTTTTTAATATTCTTAATGCTATTATGTTTCAACCAAAATAATAATACCAATTTCATTCGGGATCCAACTTAGCTTGGGTCCTTTGTTTTAAGGGAAACCTCAAGAGAGGATCCAGAGGACATCGACACCAATTCTGGTTCAGTCACTCCTAGGGTTTGCAAAGTTCTTCAAATACCTTTCCATTTAGAATCTATTCATTCTTTGTTAAAGCTTCATCCTCCTAGTCTACTAGGTGAGAGGGAACGTTTGAGACGCAATACCGAATCCTACAAAATAAAGGTGGGGGTTGAGGATTTTATTGTTAGAAAAAGCATTACTTTAGACAAAATGAAGGGAATAGCTTAGAAATCCATTGTTGGGACACTGGAATACCCGAAGATGACTCGTTTGGAATTGATTAGTTGGGTCACCAACTCCTGGAATCCCATTATTAAGTACTTCCCTCAGGTTCATATCTTACCCAAGGGGTGGTTCTACTTAATTATCCTCTCATAGGAGCATGAGTTGACCATTCTCAATAGTTTTTGGGTAATTGGGGAAGGGTCGCTTGTTCTCGAGATATGGTCAGTGAAATTTAACCCTTTCAAGTAGAATAATATCAAATGTCATTTATTTCTTTTACGTCCAAGATTCCTGATTCAATTTTGGTCCAAAGAGATTTTTTTTAACCTTGCAAATCATCTAGGGAACTTTATATCAGTTGAAAAATATATGCTCCATTCGAGAGATATTGAGAATATATTTCTCAACTAATATAAATTTCCTTGGATGATTTCCAAGGTTAATAAAAATTTCTTTGGACCATAATTGAATTGTGAAGCCCGAAAGTAAAAGCCATAAATGGTTTTTGGTAATGTTCTTCTTAAGATGGTTAAAATATTATTTGTCTAGATCCAAGTATGTTTCTGATTTCTTCCCCTACTCCTTATCAATATTTGTTATCGAATGAGTTACTCTTTACAAAATATGTGGAAAAGGAGCTTTTGAATAGAAATGGAGGAAATTTCTAGTGTTTGTATTAATTCTCTGGATGGGGTTTTGGCCAATAACTTGTTGGCTAAGGGAAATATGGATTCCCCAGTTGATTTCTTTCCCAATGATCATTATAAGTCTATATATATTTAGAGCGTAGATTCCTATTTTTTCCTACCTTTGTGTTAGATTTATTATCATAGGTTAAGGGAGGGATTCCCTCCAGCTGTAATGCTGATAATTTAGGGTCTCTTTCATCTTGATTTCGTGAAGATACTCTAGCATATTTTATCTCTTCTTCTATTTCTTTAGCATAGTTTATGTCTTTAGTTCTCTCACATAATGATTTAGTGGTATCTAGAAAGGGGTAGGTTGTTATTGGAGGCCTTCCAAAGAAGGATTCTCCTTCTATATGGATATTGAAAAATATTTCTTTACCTAATTATGTAAACAACCCATCAACTAATCCTAGAACTTCCCCAATTAATTATATTCATCGCCATAATCTGACCATCAGAAGAAGAAAAAAAGATAAAAAAATGTGATGAGAGGATCAATAGAGTTGGGATGTTAGTTCTCCTAGTGATAACTATGTTCCCCTTCCTACAAGATTACAGGAAGAAAAATAAAGTTAGTAAAAAATATTGGTAATTATAGAACCCTTAGAGCGGAGCTTCCCTTAAAGGCGATTCCTCAATAATTTGTGTCTCTTTCAACATTAGGGGGCTATGGGGAGGCCCGAAATATAGATCCCTCAACAGGTTCATTGAAATAAATAAGACAAATATTTACTTATTTCAAGAAACTATGGATCCAAGTTGGAAGGCATGTAAATATTTCCTGAGGATTTTAATGGATTGGTAGGTTTGTGCTATTTATGCTTCAGGTTAGTCTGGGGGTATACTAGCTATTTGGAATCCTACTTTATGTGATATATCCCCATATTTAACCTGTGTTGGTATTATTATTGAAAGAAAATTCAAAGGTTTTAATCAAGTTATTGGTATTTTAAATATTATGCTCCTTATAAAGATAGAATATCTTCTTGGAAGAATGTAGAGTTTAGTGGGCTTCTTAAGGTGAAGAAATTAATCATTGGGGGTGACCTCAACCTCACTTTGAATTCTTTTGAGAATTGGGATATGCAGTCTTCAGTGGACCCTCGGGAGGGATAGTTTCTAGATTTATTCCATGGACATAATTATTTGGATATTGTTCCATGGAAATTACGTCCTACCTAGAAAATATTGAGGTCTAGGGTTGATGGTATTAGAAAGTGGTTTGATAGGTTTTTATTTAGGAATGCTTAATTAGATCCTTCTCGAGATACAGATCATGGACCATATTATCAAATATTTTGGATTATAACCTATATCTTTGCAAATGAATGGAGACTTTGTCTATTAAAAGTTTTTTTAATTCAATTAGTCTTGGTTTAAAGATGAATATTTTTGTCTGGTGGTTCGATCCTTTTGGGCATATTTGGTGATTCCGAGTGGGATGAATGCTATGGAAATTTTGGATTTTAAGATGAAAAAATTAAAGAAGGTTGTTAGCAAATTTATTAAAGACAAGTAGGTTCAATCAAAAAAATATCTTTATGAGATTGAAGGAAAAACAAATGACATTCTGATTAGCAATTTAACAAGCAATTTTTCTAGGTATGAGAGGACACGTCTTATAAATCTTCAAAACAAAAAAGATATTGTCTTGAAAATAAAGAAAGATGCTTGGAGATTCAAGATAAGGGCCTTGTGGATTTATTTTGGGGACAATAATTCCAAATATTTTCACAAATATTTGAGCTATCGACGCAATCTTAATTCTATATTGGATATCAAATCACCTGGTCGGTAATGAGCCACTACTCAAAGGGACATTGATAAAGCAATTGTCAATTTCTTCAAAAACCATTTTAATGATCTTGGCCTTATAGATATAGGAAATCAAATGAAAGTGGTAAGTCACTACCCCTCCTTTTTCACCAGAGAGGAAGGTATGCAGATTAGCAAACCTATTAGTTTGGAGGAAATGGAAAGTGTTTTGACAAAATTTGATAAATATAAAATCCCTAGGCTTGATGGATGGCCCATGGAATTGTTTATTTCTTTCTTCAATATCATGGGAAGGGATATGCTGGTTATTGTTGAAATGTCTAGGTCTCAAGGTGTTATGTCAAGAACCCTAAATTCTACTTTTATTTATCTTATACCTAAGAAGGAAAAACTTGATATTTTTTCCAATTTCTTGACTGATTTCTCACTATAATTTAGTGTATAAATTGCAATCATTACTATAAGGATTAAACCTAAGTTGTCAAAAGTGGTATTTAAGGATAAATTTGGATTTCTTACAAGCCGACAAATTTTGGATTCCATTAAGATCTCCCACAAATTCCTACATTCTATAATTAAAAAACTTAATGCTTTGATCCTGAAAATGGATCTTGCCAAAGCCTATGACAAAGTAAACTAGGTTTTCCTTAGACTTATCCTTTTGCAGATATGATTTTAGGTGGAGGTTACTAATTGGATTTTGTCTTATGTTTATTCGGCTAATTTTGTAGTTCCAGAGGGCTTAGATAGAGGTGTCCTCTATCCCCCTTACTTTTCTTATATATTATTGAAGGACTCAACAGGATGATTTGAGATGCAAAGTTGAAAGGTAAATTATCTGCCACAAAAATTTCCTCTTCCCTTGATATTACACATCTTCTCTTTGTAGATGATGTGGTTCCTTTTGTAAGGGAACTATGGAAGAATGAAGTACTTTTCATGATATTTTATCATGTTTATGTTCTGCCTTAGGTATGGAGATTAGCTTGAAATTTATTTTTTTATCGACACAATATCTCTAAGGAAAATCTATCTCAAATATGCTCCTTCCTTCCGCTCAAAGTGGAAAGGATAGAATCTAGTTTTAAATATTTGTGATACTTGGTGAAACCAAATAAATACAGGATTGAAGATTGGATGTGGTGGGTGAATACAATTGATAAACGAATAGGGAACTAGGCTTATAGGTCTTTATCATTGGGTAGCATGCTTACTCTACTTCATGCAGTGCTTACAAGCATCGGTGTATATTGGTTTTCCTTAGTTTTGGTTCCTCAAACCATTATCGATCTCATTAGGAGAAAGCTTTTCAACTTTATGTGGGCTAGTGTGTTGAAAAAAAATTAACCTAGAAGATATTATATTGTACATTTATTATATTATTATTATTCCTCCATTCAGAGATGTTATTGATTTACTTGGTCATTTAAAACTCGTGAGGTAAAACCTTCATTGTAATTACGGTCAATAGTACCCACAAAACTATTATTTAAATGTTGGTTTGAGTCTCCCAAGGAAAGTTGGCCCTGTTTGAGAGGAGAAATCAACCATGTTGGGTTATTAGGATTCTCACTTGATGTGTATAAATAGATGAGGCACCTCCCTCATATGGACACAGTCAACACTCAATCAAGTTTGCTAGAGAGAGAAGGAGCAACACATCTGAGAAAGAGGAAGCAATAGTTGTATTCTTGGGGTCTTACACTGTGCTTGGTTGAATTCTATATCGAGTAATTTTTTCTAGGTTTTCTCCCCCACGAGGGCTTCCTGGGATAAATATTTTGGTTCTCTTTTCTTATTTTGTTCTTGTCATTTTTTCAATGATCCTTTTGTTTTGGCATAAAAATTTTAAAATTTTAACATGGTATCAGAGCTAACATGAAAGAATTCATTGTGCAATAACGTATCCAACAATACAACAAATTCGACTTTCAGTTGAAAAAGGAGGGGATATAAAATTGTCCTAGGAGGGTGCATATTTTTGTCAAAGTAGTTTTCAATTCTATGGATTTTCATTTTTTGGCATACCACTACTACTGGGAGAAGCTAGGGCATCATATTTTTCAAGGATCTGTCCATAGATTCGGGAAAAGGAGGACCTTGACCAAATCTCCTTGAGGAGGCACATATTTTCCTCTAATTATATTTTCAAGTGACTATATTTGAAAAATTAGGGTTTCCCAATCAAAACCTAAGTTCACCTTAAGCAATTTACAAAAGAAGTCTTCTTATTGGTAAGTTCTACTTCCTATATTTCCATTCGAGGTTCTCATTCAGTGAAGATCATGACAAATAGTACCAAGGTTGATGAAAATCTTGAAGGAGCTAAGAATTTCATAGCATGCAATTGTAGGTTCATGCTCATTCTCAGAGAACATGACGCATAAGGATACATCAAAGATGAAGTAAAATAACCAGAAGCAGATGAATCAAAAGAAAATCACTAGAAGAAGATGAAGCAAAAGCAAGGCATAAGAAGGATATGGTCAAGTCTAATAGGATCATAAATGATTCCATCAAGGATCACTTGATCCCTCAAGTATATTCAAAGAATACTCTAAATGAAATTTTTTATGCATTGACTAATTTATTTGAAGGAAAGAACATCAACATAAGAATGACCTTCAGAAATCAACTAAAGGGTGTGAAGATACAAAAGGAGGAAACTATGCAATCACACTTCTCAAGACTATCTCAGATCAGAGAATAGTTGGAAGCTATTGGTGACATGGTGGAAGAAGCAAAATTTGTAATGACCACCTTGAATGCTCTTCCAAGGGATTGGGATTCCTTCATTATAGGAATATGTGCTAGAAGAAAGTTGAGCAAGTTCAACAAACTATTGGAAGAATGTGTATAAGAAGAAGTAAGGATAAAAAATAGAGAAGAAAAGTTAAATGACGATGAAGATGAAGCCTTAATAACTCACACAAATAGAGGGAAGAACAAAAGAAAGGATTGTGATCACTTTCCTAGAAGGACTCAAATATTTTAAAGGAACATGAGACCCAAAAAGCAATTCTCATCCTTTGAATGTTTCACATGTCACAAGATGGGCCACATTGCAAGAAATGGTCCTCTTAAACAAGAACAATTCAAAGGGAAACAAGAAGTTTCATGCCCAGGCAGTCAAAGATGATGACTCAGTTGAAGAGAAGGCCAATGAAAATGAACACTCTGATGAAGAGTATGTCTTAATTTCATCCCTCACATGTTCAGTCACAGATGGAATTGATACTTGGCTAGTAGATAGTGGATCTTCCAAAAACATGACAAGTTACAAATACTCTCTCTCATTCCTTATTTATAAAGACTCTCCACACAAGGTATAGCTTGGATATGACTATCAATATCCCATTAAAGGATTGGGAGAAGCCACTTACAAGCTGAATTCTGGAAATTCCATGAAGATGAAATAAGTTCTATATGTCCCAGGTTTGAAGAAGAATCTTCTCTCTATCTCAACTTTAGATAAGAAATTTTATATAGATTATTTTTGTAGATGAGGAAATGTCATGTGGATGAAAGGAAATACAATAGATGATACATTTCTAATTGGAATTGAAGAAGGAGGACTCTACAAATTGAAGGGGCACTGAGTTTCAGTTCTAATAGCTAGTACCATTAATCCATGTGAGTTGTGGCATAGAAGACTTGCTCATGTGAACTACAAAAATTTGCAAATGAGAAAGGTAGTGACAGGTTTACTAGAGATCTAGATTGATCATGAAGGAGTGTGCAAGGGATGTGCACAAGGAAATAATACAAAGAACACATTTCCAAGCAGCAACAGTAAATAAAAAGGGGTCTTGGATATTGTTCACTCAGATGTATGTGTACCGATGTCATTCATTTATCTAAGAAGGTATGTTTATTATGTCTCCTTTATAGATGACTACTCCTGCAAGACTTGGATCTACTTCTTAAAAGTAAAAGATGAGGTATTTGAAAATTTCAAAGATTTCAAGGCCCTCATAGAGAATCTCTTTGAAAAAAAGGATCAAGACATTACGATAAAAAAATGGAGGATAATTCAAATGAATTTAATGACTTTTGTAAAGAATATGGGATTAAGAGGGAGCTCACCACACCCTATAATCCTCAATGGAATGGAGTGGCAGAAAGAAATAATAGATCCATCAGGGAAGTACTAAAAGCCATGATCCATCATCGGCATCTACCTATGCACTTATGGGTTGAAGAAGCTAGGACCACAGTCTATGTACATAACATAATCTCCCACAATGCCCTTGGGAACATGACTCTAAAAGAAATGCTTATCGGTGAGCAGCTCGAAGTCAACCACTTGAATATATTTGGATATCATGTGTACATACTTGTTCCGAAGGAGAAAATATCAAATTTGGACCCTATAGGAAAGAAGGGGATATTTGTTGGTTACAATGATTAATTGAAATATTATAGAGTCTACATCCCATGTTACCATCAGATCGATATTAGCAGAGATCATTAGAAGAATTTTGAGGTCTAAAATGGGACTCCTAAGGAAAATATTAAATAATAGTTAAAATAATAAAATAATATTTATTAATTTTGGAGAAAAAAAGAAAAAAAAATACTTTTTGTGTTCGTAGTTTCAGGTATTTCTTGTATTTCTTGTTTTTGGGGTAGCAGGGTCCATCAAAAGAAAAAAAAAAGAAAAAAACTATGTCATCATCACATTTTTTCATGTATTTCTTATTTTTGGGGTAGAAGAGTCCGTCAAAAGTATGCGGTGTGGGTACTCGTTGGATGTGGAATCAAATTCCGCATCCGAAGAGCTCTCTCGACCGAAATTTGAGTAAAAACATAGGGAGATATGTCGAAAATACGAACAAAAAAAGTAGTTTTTTTTATGACAAATATGTCAATTCAACCATTATGGTTGACTCATTTTATTGGAATTCTATTGGTTCTTGAATTCAAACTCACAAGAACTTATTGTTGGCACATTTTCTTATAAGGCCCATTTTAGACCCCAAATTTCCTTGATGAGGATGCATAATTCAAGAATTCCAGAAAGACATATGCAGATGAAGACCATGAAGAGGAGAATGAAGCTCCTATATTTGTAAAGAGAAGTATATTACCAGTCTGAAATGTTGAAGAAGAACATGCACCAGAATATCATGACATGGTAGAGACCCAAATACCTATGGATTCACCTCATGAGATGTTCTCACAGAAAATAAGAACAACTTGGGCTCATGATGTAATTCAAGATGCAGAAAAATATGGTTTTCCATAAGGAATCAAGAGACCAAGGCCATACTCCAACTATGTGGCATTGATGTGCAACTTTGTTGATGGAGAACCTACATGTTTTGAAGAAGCAACAAAGAAGAAGGAATGGATGGATGCCATGATCAAAGAATACTATTCCATTGTAAAGAATGATGTTTGGGATGTAGTACCAAGAACAAAAGGCAAATCTGTAGTCTCCTCGAAGTGGATCTAGAAGACAGAACATTCAACAGATGGTAGTATTGAAAAATACAAGGCAAGGTTCGTAGCTAAAGGATTCTCCCAGAAGGAAGGACTTGATTATGAAGAGACTTTTTCTCTAGTAGCAAGGTACACCTCAATTAGAATTATCATTGCCTTGGTAGCCAAGATGAAATGGAAACTAAACCAAATGGATGTAAAGATGAATTTTTTGAATGGTGTGATAGAAGAATAAGTATACATTGAACAACCACAAGGTTTTAAAGAACATGATAGAAAGACGCATTTGTGTAGATTGAAGAAATCATGGGTTGAAGAAAGCACACAGAGCATGGTATGGAAGGATTGATGGATTTCTTATGAGTTAGGGCTTTGCCAAAAGTAAAGAAGACTCCAAACTTTACTCTAAGGTTGTATATGATGGGATTGTGATATTATTCCTATATGTGGATGATTTATTTTTGACAGGGGAAGAAAAACTCACTAGTAATTGTAAGAAGAAGATTGCAATAGAATTCAAGATGAAAGACCTTGGTATGATGCATTATTTTCCAAGTCTTGAAATATGGCAGTTCCTAGATGAGATTTTCCTAAATCAAGGAAAATATGTAGTTGTTATCCTAAAGAGGTTTGGGATGATATATTGGAAGGAAATGAACACTCCGATGGTGACAAAATTGAAGATCTTGAATAATGACTACTCAAAAACAATAAATTTGACATCCTACAGACATATTAATGGCTCACTAATGTATTTAACAAATACAAGACCATATATATGTTTTGTTGTGAAAACCTTGAGTTAGTATATGGTGGAGCCTCGACATGTCCAACTAGTTGCATCAAAACATGTGGTGAGGTACCTAAAGGGTACGTTTGATTGTAGCCTCATATATGAAACTAATAATGATTTCATATTGTATAGTTATATCAATTTAGATTGGAGGGAAGTGTTGAAAATAGAAAGAGAACTTATATTTTTTGTTTCACTTTGGGATCGGGTGTGATCTCATGGATCAGTAGAAAGAACAACAATGTTTCTCTTAGTACGATAGAGGAAAATAGATTACATCATATTCAGCCTGTAGCGAAGCAGTATGGATTCACAAGTTGTTGGAAGGATTGTTCGATGTCGAGATGGATCCGACCGATATTTATTGCGATAATCAAAGTTGCATCAAGATGACAAAGTACCCAGTGTTTCATGACAAGTCAAACCACATAGAAATCAAGTACCCCTACATCCGAGATAAGGCACAAGGAGGAGCTATAAAGCTCTAGTATGTTCCTACAGAGGAACAAGTTTTCAATGTATTAACTAATCCTTTGTCTCATGTAAATTTTGAATACTTTCAAGGCAATATTGGTGTAGTCCAAAAGAACCACCATTGAAAGAGGGATTGATGATGATGTGGTTCCTGTTGCAGTGGTGTGGTAGCTTAGTCCAGGATTGGTATGTCATCTAGATAAGGCCTAGTTGATCCCATTGGGATTGGTGTATCAGTGCCGACAAGGCATGTTTGATCCAAGGGGGATTGGTATGTCTGGATAGTCTTGGTTGGTCTGAAAGGATCACTAAAATAGACAAGGTCTGTTTGATTCCTAGGTAGATCAGTATGTCTATCTAGCCTTGTTTGGTCCGAAAGGATTAGTAAGCCAGACAAGGTGTAACACTCTGGTTTTGACCCCGTTGCATTTAAATAAATAATGTAAATAGTCATGGTGTGGAGCTAGGAAAAAGACCCACAATCGATTTAGTATTTATGTTTCGGAAATTAAGGTGTGGTCGATGGTATTTTTCTTTATGCTAGATGAACATTAACAACTGAACATTATGTTAAAATTGTAATTTTTAATTAAAACACACAGCTGGCTATGTCAATGCAACTAAATGAGATGGGGGCATTATTTTTTCCCAAGGATGAGGGAGTGGGGGATTGGAAGAGTGGGGAAATTCGAATTGGGAAGAACCCCACTTTGGGTAAAATGTTTTTTGAATTTCTTGCACAAGAAAACACCAAAAACAACCACCTTTCCCTCATGCGGCAGTGTTTCATCTTCCCTCATGAATTGGAATGAACAAAATGTTTTTTGGATAACCAATTCAGCATATTCAGGTAGCAGCTGGTAAGAAAAAACTACTCTGAGTATGAACCATGAGGATTTTTTCCCTATCCAGTGATCTCTTCCCTTTCACGTTTTGGTTTTTCCTGTGTGGATTTGTTCTGTTCACGTTTTCTCTAGTGTGTTAGTTGTTTTCTTGAACAGGAATGCCCTGAATCCGATTTTGTGCCTTTGTTTTGAAATACCAACAACGTTTTCGTTTTGGCATTTTTGCAGCAATCAGTCAAGCACCAGCAATCTTCAGAAATTTGTAAATTTATGTGTGTGTATGTAATCCCTGGCATTGGTTACATTTTGATAGAAACCATGATGAAGATCCCTGTGTGTGCATCCATGTTTGGTATTTGAATTGATTGAAGGAATGGAAATAGAGTCTTGACTTTCTTGATAAACTTGGTGTGTGAAAGAACCTCACAGACCCAGCTAGAAGGTTGGTTTTCTTCTTTTCATGCCCTAAATAGCACTGTAAGGGAAGGCATGGCCTGAGGGAATGTGTAGCAGAGAAGGGGATGCTTCCTTTTGTTGGGTGTGTAATTGTTTAAAAATCAGGCTAGATCTAGTGTGGGTGTTCATAGCTCTGTGGTTTATCTCACTAGCTTAGCGCTAGTCAGTCTTTCCACCTCCTTGATATCCTGATAAACCCAACTGGAAGGATGGCTTGGCTGGTAGCCTGATAAACCCATTTGTTGGCTTGGTTGTGTCTCATGTAAATTTGGCCAAGTGTAAACCACTGCCTATCTAGGTCTGATAAACCCAACTGTGTTGGCTTGACTAAATTTTATGTGTATCCTTGGCTATGGGTGAAGCCTATTAGTCTTCCTTATTCCTTGGGGAAGATCATGCCCAGCTCAGGGGTGGCAATGTTGTTGAGAGATTAAAGAGCACACTGGCCTATGGTTGGGTGGAATGTTGCAGCAACATAGTTGGTTGCAGGACAAGTTCTATTTAAGATAAGTGTTCTTGTCTATGTTATTCTCTACAGTTGTATTCTTGTATTGTAAATTTGCTTGATGGAATGTGATGAACATGTTGCTGTGTTGAATTGATGCATTGTTCCTTTGAATAACTGCAATTATAGGCATCAATGTATGTTTTCCATCAATTCTTTTCGAACTAAGTTGCAAGGTATATTGTACAGACTGGTAATGGCCTCAATGATCAAATCGATCCAAGAATTCAGTTAAAATGTTGAATTTCCTGCTAGAATTCTCCATTTACGCAATATGCGGGATGCAGGACGTTGTATGCGGGATGCAAAATGACGGTTTGCAAATCGTGGTTTCCGCAAAATATCCCTTCCACAACTTATGGCATGCAGGATAAAGAATGATGGGTCACATATCATGGTTTCCACAATTTTTCCCTTCCGCAACTTGCGGGATGTGGGATCGTGGTGTCACGATTTCCACAATTCCCAACCTCGCAAGTTCAAGTTTCTACACCATTGATCTTCGCAGGATGATTTTTCGTTGTTGATCTATTTCCAATGCCAAATAAAAGATGCGGGTTGTGAGAAGTGAGGTTTCCATTTTCATAACTTTTGACCCCGAAACTCAGCCTATCCGTACTGTTGATTTTTGCAGGTGGATTCTGAACCGTCGATTTGGTTCCAGTCTACGGGACCGTTTGAGATCGTTGGTTCCTGTCGCGTTTTCTCTCCATGGTCCGATCTCCTCTTAGATATTTCCCTGCAGATCATCGAGCTGATCAATAGAATATGAGAGGGAGTGTGATAGTGTTGGAAATGTCGAGAAGTGGTTAACGACCATGCCTCGTGTTTCGATGAACAGTGGAAGTTCTCGTTGAAATTTTTAATTCCGCATGATAATGGGGTATGGGTACATGATAGTGTGGTATCAGAGCTGCGGGTTGCAGCGTTGGTCCTGGATGGGATAGAAAGCAGTCTAAAGTACCCTCTGATACCAACTTGTAGTACACTACAGTGTGGTATCAGAGCTGTCGGTTACATCATTGGGCCTAGATAGGCCAGGTGACAGTAAGTAAAATGGTTTTGATTTTGAATTACTGTGTACCTAACAAATGGTGTTGATAACACATTTTGCAGAGGCATAGTACATTTTGGAAAAGTGGGTTGTTGGCTCAGCCATGAGAACCTATGACAGATACGAGACATGGGATTCCTATGAGCGTGTGCAAGACGCTATGGGGGAAAATGTCCAAGTTGGAAATGCTGAGATAGAGTCTAATGGGAGAATATTGCAAGAGACTCCCCCCGATTTTGTAGCCACCATGAGAAGCCTAATGGAGGAGATGCAAAGTTACAAGGAAGATAATGAAAGATTGGTTAAGGCTCAAGAGGAGCAGAATTAGTTGAATGTGTCCATGCTGCAAAGTTTGACAGATATTCATAGAAAGATGAACTACGAGGACCGAACGGAAAATCCAGAAGGGAGTAAGAACATTGGTAGAAGAAGAAAGAGATCACCTAGTGAGTCATATGACTCTGAAGGGTCCACTGGGGATTCAATTTCTTCTTCTCACAAGAATCATAGAAAGAGGCACTACTAGAACCACTCATGAGATGAATTTAAGAAGGCAAGGCCTCCCTTTAATGGTGAGATAAAGACTGGTTAAGAAGCTAAATTTTGGCTTCTTGGGATGAGAAAATATTTCCAAGTCCAAGACTATTCTGGGAATATGAAAGCTAGATTAGCCATTTTCAATTTGACCAGAAGAGCATCCGTATGGTGGGAGCATTTTAGGTAAGTAAAGAAGGTCAATGAAAGGAATATTGTGTGGAAGCAGTTCCAGAAGTATTTCAAGGAGAAGCACCTCTCTGATAGGTATTGTGATGACAAGATCAAAGAGTTCCATGAGCTGAGATTGGGACAACAAACTATGGAAGAATATGCCAATAATTTTTTGGAGCTGTTGAGGTATGTCATGTACATAAAAGATGAGAAGGTAAAGATCCAACATTTTCTGAGTGGATTGCCTCAGTCTTACAAAGACCGAATTGAGTTCTATGAACCTAGAAATTTGGAAGAAGCAATAAGAAAAACTAAGTATTGCTAAAAGCAAAGCAAGAACAAACCAGATCACCAAAAAAAATGAAAGAATAAGATGAATGAGAAGTCAGATCAGAGGAAGAAAGGTTACAAACCTTATAACTTCAGAAATCAACAAAAGCAACCAACACAAGTTGAGAAGAATCCAGCTAGAGCAACGAGAGAAAAGCCAAAAGATACACAGCATAATAGAGGACCACTCCAATGTTGGAAATGTGGAGGACCCCACATGCGTAGGTAATGTCCATTTGAGAATGAGAATTCAATGCCAACATACAATATTCAAGGGGCAGAAACAGTGGGACAAGTAGCAAGGGTAGTACCTAGAATTTATGTAGCACTGTAAGACCATGAGGAAAATCACCAGTCAACAGTGGTTGAAGTTGTAGATAAGATTGTTGAGCAATCTATTTCTATTTTGATTGACCCTGGTTCTACTCATAGTTATATTGATCCTAGAGTAGTGGAGGTTTGTGATCTTATAAAGGTAAGTCATACCAGGTCTTGGTTAGTTCAGCTAGCCACTGGAACTAAGAGAAACGTTAATGAAGTGGTGGAGAAATTCCTATTGGTGATGAATGGATTGAACACTTGTGTAGATCTGAATGTTCTACCACTTGGTTCCTATGATGTTCTCATTGGAATGGATTGGTTAGAAGCTCACAAAGTGAACCTTGACTATTATAATAAGATTTTTGAATGCATGGATGAAGAAGGCAACCCAGTAGTGGTAAGAGGCATTCCAAAGGTAATCTCGGTGAGGCATATTTCAACAATGCAATTAAAAAAGTTTTGTAGAAAAGGTTGTCAGTTGTATGCAGCCCATATTAAGGAGGCAACAGAGAATGAAACTCCTAGGTTGGAAGACTATCCTATGTTGCAAGAATTCAAGGATGTTTTTCCTGATGAGGTTCCAGGAATTCCTCCAAAGAGGGACATAGATTTCACAATTGAACTTGTGCCAGGAGTAGCACCAATGTCAATAGCACCCTACATAATTAGTACACCATAAATGTTAGAGTTAAATATGCAACTATAAGACTTGTTGGATAAAAAGGATATCAGGCCAGGTGTGTCTCCTTGTGGAGCACCAGTTCTGTTTGTAATGAAGAAAGATGGTACACTCATATTGTGTAGTGATTACAGGAAGATGAATAAAGTCACGGTGAAGAACAAATATCCCTTCCCAAGAATTGATGACCTCTTTGATCAAATGAAAGGAGCAAAGGTATTTTCCAAGATTGACTTGAGGTATGGGTACCATCAGGTGAGAATCGAGGATGAAGACATGCATAAGACAGCCTTCAGGACAAGGTATGGACATTATGAGTTTGTAGTGGTACCATTTGGTCTCACAAATGCACCAACAACATTTATGTGCATTATGAATAGTGTCTTCAGTAGGTATTTGGACAAATTCGTTCTTGTTTTCCTTCATGATATTCTTGTTTATTCTAAGAATGAAAAAGAGCATGAAGAACATTTGAGACTAAAATTGCAATTGCTCAGAGAACATCAACTGTATGCAAAGCTGATTAAGTGTGACTTCTATAGGGATAGAGTTCAGTACTTGGGTCACATTATTTCAGAGGAGGGTATTATCTGTAGACCGTGACAAAATTGAAGCTATTAATAATTGGCCTTCTCCAAAGAATGTGACAGAGTTAAGAACTTTTATGGGGCTTGCAGGATACTATAGGAGATTCATTGAAGGATCCTCCAAGGTTGCACATGCTATCACTTCTTTTAAAAGGAAGGGGAGAAAGTTTGAATGGATCTCAAAGTGTGAAGAAAGTTTCCAGTGGTTGAAGTATCTTCTCATAAGTGCATCGGTCTTAAAAGTTGCAGACCTAGGAGATATATTTGGTGGTATGTACGGATGCATGTGGTTAAGGACTTGGAGGAGTCCTCATGCAAGATAACCACGTGATATGTTATGAGTCAAGAAAATTAAAGGAGCACGAAAAAAACTATGCCACTCATGATCTATAACATGCAGCCATAGTACATGCTCTGAAGATGTGGAGACATTACTTGATGGGAAGAATATTTGATCTAAGGACAGACCATTGTGGTCTGGAGTATTTGTTTAATCAGCCTACTCTGAATTCTAGGAAAGCGAGATGGTTGGGGTTTTTATGTAAGTTTGATTTTGAAATCAAGCACATAAAAGGAAAATAGAATAAGGTAGCTGATGCACTCAGCAGGAAGGTAGAGGAAATGCAGGTGGCATTCATTAGTATTTGCCAATCATATTTGAGGCAACAGATTGTTAATCATGTTGCTGAAGATGAATTGTATGCACAAGTCAAGGACAAGTTGCAATAGGGAAGCCTTGAAAATAAGTATGAGGGATATAAATTGGAAGAAGATGGACTTCTTACCTATAAGAACAAAATTTATATTCCAAATGTAGCATATTTGAGGAGGGTTGTTATGGATGAGATCCATCAAGCTCCATATTCTGGTCACCCAGGATATCAAAAGACGATTGCTACAGCTAGAAAGCAGTACTTTTGTCCAGGAATGAAAAAGGACATGGTTGAATATATTTCAAGGTGCATGAAGTGTCAGCAAGTGAAGGTTGAACATCAACACCCAGCCGGTTTGTTGCAACCCTTTCCAGTCACAGAATGGAAATGGGAAGTTATTTCCATGGATTTCATTACAGGATTGCCGATGACTTGGAGACAACATGATTCCATCAAGGTTGTGGTGGACAAGTTGACAAAGGAAACACATTTTATACCGGTTAAGTATACGCACAAGGCTGATGACATTGCAAAGATATTCATGAAGGATATTTTCAAACCTATGGATTTCCTAAGGAAATAGTCTCTGACAGAGATGTCAAGTTCACTTCCATTTTTTGGAAGGGGTTATTTGCAGATTTGGGTACAAAGTTGAATTTCAGCACTTCCTACCATCCTCACACCGAGAGAGTTAACCAGGTATTGGAAGACATGTTTCACATGTATGTGATGGAAAAACCAACCAAGTGGGAATATTATTTACACCTGGTAGATTTTTCTTATAACAATGGGCAACAGGAATCCTTGGGGATGAGTCCATATGAAGCACTATATGGCAAGAGGTGCAGGACACCAGTGACTTGGGATAATCTAGTGAACAGGGTTGTGCTTGGTCCAGAATTGCTCAAGGAGATGGAGTAGGAAGTTGTAAAGATCAGGAAGAATTTGAAGGCAGCCCAAGATAGACATAAAAGCTATGCAGATAAGCATAGGGTGAACAGAGAGTTCAGTATTGGGGATCATGTTTACCTTAGAGTGAGGGAAAAGAAGAGTTCCTTGAAGCTTGGAAGTTGTGCCAAGTTGTCATCAAGATACTGTGGGCCATTTGAAGTGCCTCAAAGAATAGGACCAATTGCATATAGACTTCCATTGCCTACAAGCACTAGAGATCACAATGTTTTTCATGTTTCTTTTCTTAAGAAATATGTACATGATCCTAACCATGTGATAAATTGGGATGTGATTCAGGTGGAGCTAGAGGGAGAGTTCCAAATCGATCCTATGTGCATCCTCACCAGGAAGGTCACAATGCTCTAGAACCGAGCAATAGGACAGGTGAAGGTGCAATGGGAGCACTACAGTCTTGAAGAAGCTATGTGGGAGCTGGAGGATGCCATGCGACTGGCACATTCATTTTTGTTCAAATCTGCAGATTGCTGAGAGCAGTACTAACAAGCATTTTTGTTCAATGTTGTAAAGAACTGAGGACAGTGCTATTGAAGGGGGAGGGGAATGTAACACCCCAATTTTGACCTCGTTGCATTTAAATAAATAATGTAAATAATCATGGTGTGGAGCTAGGAAAAAGACCCACCATCAATTTAGTATTTATGTTTCGGCAAGTAAGGTGTGGACGATGGTATTCTTCTTTATGCTAGCTGAACATTATGTTAAAATTGGAATTTTTAATTAAAACCCACAGTCGTCTATGTCAATGCAACTAAATGAGATGGGGGCATGATTTTTTTCCCAAGGATGAGGGAGTGGGGGATTGGAAGAGTGGGGAAATTTGAATTGGGCAGAGCCCCACTTTGCAAAAAAAAAAAATTGAATTTCTTGGGCAAGAAAACACCAAAAAAAACCACCTTTCTCTCATGCGGTAGTGTTTCAGCTTCCCTCACTAATTGGAATGAACAAAACATTTTTTGGAGAACCACTTTGGCATATTTGGGCAGAAACCGGTAAGCAAAAGGTACTCTGATTCTAAACCATCAGGATTTGTTCTCCTATCCATCAATCTCTTCCCTTTCACGTTTTGGTTTTTCTTGTGTGGATTTGTTTTATTCACATTTTCTCCAGTGTGTTAGTTGTTTTCCTGAACAAGAATTCCCTGAATCTGATTTTGTGCCTTTGTTTTGAAAGACCGACAACGTTTTCATTTTGGAATTTTTGCAGCAATCAGTCTGGCACCAGCAATGTTCATAAATTTGTAAATTTATGTGTGTGTATGTAATTCTTGGCATCAATTACATTTTGATAAATCCCAAGACAAAGATCCCTGTGTGTGCATCCATGTTTGGTATTGGAATTGATTGAAGGAATGGAAATAGAGTCTTGACTTGCTTGATAAACCTGGTGTGTGAAAGAACCTCACAGACCCAACTAGAAGGATGGTTTTATTCTTTGCATGCCCTAAATAGCACTGGAAGGGAAGGCATGGCCTAAGGGACTATGTAGCAGAGAAGGGGATGCTTCCTTGTGTTGGGTGTGTAATTGTTTAGAAATCAGGCTAGATCCGGTGTGGGTGTTCATAGCTATGGGGTTGAGCTCACTAGCTTAGCAGTCAGTCTTTCCACCTCCTAGATAGCCTAATAAACCCAACTGGAAGGATGGCTTAGCTGGTAGCCTGATAAACCCATCTATTGGCTTGGTTGTGTCTCATGTAAATTTGGATAAGTGTAAACCACTACCTGTCTAAATCTAATAAACCCAACTATGTTGGCTTGACTGAATTTTAGTTGTATCCTTGGATATGGGTGAATCTTTTTAGTGTTCCTTATTTCTTGGGGAAGATCATGCCTAGATCAAGGGTGGCAGTGTTTCTGAGAAACTAAAGAGCACACTAGCATATGGTTGGGTGGAATGTTGCAGCGACATAGCTAGTTGCAGGACAACTTCTATTCAAGATAAGTGTTCTTGTTTATGTTATTCTCTACAGTTGTATTCTTGTATTGTAAATTGGTTTGATGGAATGTGATGAACCTGTTGCTATGTTGAATTGATGCATTGTTCCTTTGAATAACTGCAATTATAGGCATCTATGTATGTTTTCCATTAATGCTTTTCGAACTAAGTTGCAGGGTATATTGGCCAAATCGGTAATGGCCTGAATGATCAAATCAATCCAAGACTTCAGTAAAAAAAGGTTGAATTTCCTGCTAGAAATATCCATTTATGCAGTCTATGGGATGCGGGATGTGGAATGACGGTTTGCAGATCATGGTTTCTGCAAAATTTCATTATACAACTTCCTTTCCGCAACTTGCGGGATGCGGGATGTAGAATGATGGTTCGCAGATCGTGGTTTCTGCAACTTGCAGAATGACTATTTGTAGATCATGGCTTCTGCATTTTTTCCCTTCCGCAACTTGCGGGATGCGGGATGCAGGATCGCGGTGTCACGATTTCCACAATTCCAAACCTTGCAAGTTCAGGTTTCCGCACCATCGATCTTCACGAGATGATTTTCCGCCGTTGATCTATTTCTGATGCGGGATACATGATGCGGGTTGCAGGAAGTGAGATTTCTATTTTCATAACTTTCGACCCCACAACTCGGGCTATCCGCATCGCTGATTTTTGTGGATGGATTCTGAACCGTCGATTTGGTTCCAGACTGCGGGACCATTTGAGATCGTTGGTTTCCATCACATTTTCTCTCCACTGTCCGATATCATCTGAGATATTTCCCTATAGATTGTCGAGCTAATCAATGGAATATGGGAGGGAGCATGGTAGTGTTGGAAATGTTGAGAAGTGGTTCGTGACCATGCCTTGTGTTTCGAAGAACAATGGAAGTTGTCATTGAAATTTTTAATTCCGCATGATAATGGGGTATGGGTGCGTGACACAAGGCTAGTTGGGTCTATCAGAGTGGCCACCGTGATGCTGCTTCAGATGATTCCATCATTCATTTGTTGTTGATGATGACATTGTTCTATGATTTATATGCTATTGGTGGTGATGTCATTCAAACATTTCTATGCTAATGATGATGATGTTGTTCCAAAATTTCTATGTTGATGATGCAGATGGTGTTCCTGCATTTACATCTTAATGATGTTGTTGTTCCAGTATTTACATATTGATGATGATGTTGTTCCAATATTTATATATTGATTATATTGCAAGTGATGATGTTCCATTATTTATATATTGATGATGTTGCAAGTGATGGTGTTCCAGTATTTACATATTGATGATGATGATGTTCCAATATTCATTTACTAATGGTGCTCCAGATAATGGTCTAGTACTCACATACTGATGGTACTCATGATGATGCTCCATGATATTCCATAATGATGATGTTATGTGATATTCCACAATGATAATCTTCTATGATGATGATGTTCCATCGTGATGATGTTTCATGATGATGATGATGTTCCATGACAATGATGTTCTGTGATGATGGTGATGTTCCACGATGATGATGATGTTCCACTATGATGATGTTTTGTGATGATGATTATGTTCCACGATGACGATGTTCCGTTATGATGATGATGATGGTACTCCATGACAATGCTCTATTCTGATGTTGATTCTCATATTCAAGACACTTGATGTTGTTGTTGTTTCAAAAATTCCTATGACATATAGACTCACTAGTCATGTGTACAATTGTTGGTGTTGTTGTTGTTGATGATGATGATGTTGATGTTGTAGAATACCTTCCCTGTTAAGAGGCGGTGTTGAAAGACACGTAACTTTGGAAGATATTATAGTTTAATTTTATTATATTATTATTATTCCTCCATTCAGAGATGTCATTGATGTACTTGGTCATGTAAAAGTCATGAGGTAAAAAATTCATTGTAATTCGGGTCAGTAGTACTCAGAAAAGTATTATTTAAATGTTGTTTTGATTCTACCAAGGCAAGTCGACCCTGGTTGAGAGGAAAAGTTAGACCTGTTGGGTTATTAGGTTCTCACTTGACGTGTATAAATAGATGAGGAACCTCCCTCATTTGGACACACTCAACACTCAAGCAAGTTCTCTAGAGAGAGAAGGAGTAGTCCATTTGAGAAAGAGGAAGCAATGGTATTATTCTTGGGGTCTTACACTGTACTTGGTTGAATTATATATCGGGGAAGTTTTGTTGGGTTTTTGTTTCTAGGAAAATCACACCTCTTGTGGATAAGAGTTGTTCCTCTATTCTGAATGGTTCAGATCTAGAACAAATGGTTAAACAACAAGGATGGAAGACTTCCCCTAGAGCTTGTAGGTATCTGGAATGAATCCTTTGGTTGTCCTGTAGTATGATGTAGTTGTCTCCTATGGTGATGAATCTCCACGAATGTACCTGCACAAACACATCAAATAGAAAAGCAAGATCAAAGGTACCAGAACATAATCCACAATTCTATACTAGTGACTAAGGAATCCAGTAGTAAAATGAAATGATTTAAACATAACACATTTTACGGGAAAGGAATCAACTTTGCATTAATAATGAAGAAGAAAGCTTACAACCTTTACCTTAGTGTTGTGATGCTTCTTCACATGCCATGACTTGTCCTCAAAATATCCAAATTGCTCCTATTATGCTCACCCTAGATTAGGCCAGAATATCAATACATCAGCATAAATTTTCTCTCTCTCAACCATGGGGTATGAGCCAGGTTTTCTAGGCCTTGGTAGGATAGGGATGGTTGAGTAATTGGTTGGTGAGGTGGAAGGGAGATCTAAAAGGGGAGGATATCGAGTCTAGGTGTTCCACAGGAGTATGGATGAGGGTGCCATGTAGTCTTCCTTCGAGAAGCTTTGTGGAATATTATCTTTTTAACTTTTTACCTCGAACACTGCTTTTCTTCCATGCAGATAGAGCATTACCAGGTAGGAACCGCTCCTTGATCAAGGGGTAAAATCGGTGGCACCGCTTATTGTCAAGAGACAATGGGAGTTATTGAAGAAGGTAAAACCTCTTGCATTAAGGAAAAAGGTGGTGCTTGAGTCAAATATTTAAACATGAGTCTGGGCCACTGTCCAACTTCATAATTTGGGATTTTAGGGAAAATTTGGATGTTTTGGGCCTCAACACATGATGGTGATGAGATTTATGTGTAACAAAATCCCCCCCAAAGCATGAGGCTAGAGGGATACGATAAACGAGAACTTTGAAAGAGCAAGTTATCACTTCGAGGAAAGAAAATTATTAATCGAAGATCATCATCAACCAAGATTCTGCAATACATCAATACTTTTGACTCATAACCAAATGTCTTTTCATCATGGTTGCAGACCAATACAAGGCAGATCCATGATAGAGATGAACAAACATGGATACCAGAATACAACATAGATCTATGCAAAGAAGAATGAAATTTGGACATAGCTACTAGACATACAATGTAGATCTATGTCAAATGGAAATAAATTTGAGCACAACCAAGACCATTCAAATGTGCAACCATGCTAGGACTTATAAAAAATACTCCATCGCAACTTGGGGAAAGTAATGAGCTCTTAACAAATTCCTAGGGTCTTTGTCTCGTTTTCCACAAAGTACGATTCTATCCATGTGAATACAATGTTTTGATGTCAAACTTGGTAGAAACCACTTGATTACTGGTTAATGATGAGAACCATTAACAAGTGTGAGTGAGATCACCATTGATGTCAATGATTCCTAAGTTACCCTAGTACAATCTCCTGAGTGTGGATAGATGATTTGATGTCGAACACTTAGTCAAATATTTTGATCAAAGGTCAATGATGTAAACCTATGTCGAGAGCGAGAGAATCTGTCATTGATGCATATAGACCTCAAGGTACTATAGTTTTGTTTCTAAGACTAATCCTTGGATGATGATCTGAGGTCAACAGGAATATTCTTGTCGAAGGAGGGCCATGATGAATCCCACGTCGATGACACGAAACTCAGAAACAAAGTTCTAGAATTTTGAGTATGTTGTAATCATAGGACTGACTCAAAAGGTATTGACGCAAAGTCTTTTTTGAATATAGAGGTAATATTTCAATTCCCCTTTGAACATCAGGTGGCATGACCGAAGACTTGGAAGCATTGACTTAGACCAGGTGGACACCAATACATAATGCGCATTAGAGGAAATTTGCGGTCTAAAATGGGCCTTATAAGAAAATGTGCCAAAATAAGTTTTTGTGAGTTGGAATTCAAGAACCAATAGAATTTCAATAAAATAAGTCAACCATAATGGTTGAATTGACATATTTGTCATTAAAAAAAACTACTTTTTTGTTCATATTTTCGACATATCTCACTGTGTTTTTACTCAAATTTTGATTGAGAGAGCTCGTTGGATGCGGAATTTGATTTTGCATCCAACAAGTACCCACACTGCATACTTTTGACAGACCCCGCTACCCCAAAAACAAGAAATACCTGAAAAAATGTGATGATGACATCATCATCACATTTTCAGGTATTTCTTGTTTTTGGGGTAGAGGAGTCTATCAAAAGTATGCAGTGTGGGTACTCGTTGGATGTAGAATCAAATTCCGCATCCAACGAGCTCTCCCGATCGAAATTTGGGTAAAAACACAGGGAGATATGTCAAAAATACGAACACAAAAAGTAGTTTTTTTCTTTCTTCCTCCAAAATTAATCAATATTATTTTATTATTTTAACTATTATTTTATTATTTTCCTTAGGAGGCCCATTTTAGACCCCAAAATTCCTCTAATGATGGTAGACAATGCATTCTTTGAAAGACTCAAAGGAGTGACATGACTCATGAAAGTGGATCAACTTGGAAGCAAGATGAATACCCAATTGAATGAATGAAATGTAGACAAGTGCCATGTTCAAAGGTGACTAATAACTTCCATTTATTCACAAAATGAAATAATTCCCTTACCTTAATTTCCCCATCTTGATTGATGAGTGCCTCTTTTTCATTTTTATGAGTACAAAGAGGGTAATAAACACTTATTGTAACTTATCTGGAGATAATTCCATTCTCATATATTTCGCGAACCTAAGAAAGGAGGGGCCCCGTTACCAAAAGAGGGTCTCTCGGTGTTTTGTTTAATGATTCCATTGAAATTTAACTCAGTATCGTTCATGTTTAAAGAGTATGAATGAAAATCAAAAGAAGACTCCAAAGGATCCTTTTTCATACAATTTAGTCTCTAGGGACTGAAAAAGTATAAAATAATACCCAAGAGAAGTCTTCCAGTCATGATTGGCTTGAGCACTCCATTTTTGTAACTAGTCAATTCGAACCGAAAAAAGGGGTAAACTACCGTTGGGAAGATGACTCTTCAAGTACTTTTATGAGCATGGAGAAGATAAGTTCAATCGAAAATATTTTCACATTTAAGGAGTCTAAAAAGAGTTTAAAGAAGACTCCATTAGGGTTTCTTTTTGCGATGAGTGGATTTAACGAGCTTGAAAAGAAGTGAAAACGAATCGAAACTTTGATATTAAGTTTAAAGAGCACGATCAAAGTATCAAAATGAGCACTCAACGAATTTTTCCATTTTATGATAGTATGAAAAAGTCATAAACAAACTTACCCATAGCCAATATTATTCACTTTTGTCCCTGCAGGCACCTTTTTAAAAGACTATTAGCTTTCCAAAAATATAAAAATTGACTTTCATAACTATAGAAAAGGGCATTTTTCAATGAATCAATTAAAAAATATTAAAATAATGTGAAAAATCCTAAAAAATATCATATAAAAGTCAAATGAAATAGTAAAAATAATTCATTTACCATTTACCAAGTTTTGGAGAGCCATTTGGAGAATTGTGTGCAAATTATTCAGTAGCATATTCCAAAGCCATTAGACATCCATTTTTTGCACCGTTGGTCTCAGGTAGGAGCTACAACCTTTCTCGTCATTTTCATGGTCACAATTTTCTCTTTTCAAGCATTTTTATTGATTTTTGGGGAATTTTACCCAAAGGTAAAATTTGTTTCTAGGGTAACGCACTTCTCCCATGCATGAAAAGAGGTGCCCGATGAAAAACATGCCAAACACGCCTATACAGGTGGTGCCACCGCTCTGTTTCAAAGAGATAGAAGTGGTTCCAGTAACTATGCCCCAAAAATGGATGCCATAGCCAAAATAGTGATTTTTAAGCATTTTGGAAGATTGATTATGTGTCTAATTGCTCAATTTATTGTTTTTGGAAGTTCATCTTGGCCAAAATGGTGGTATGGAAAGAGAGGCAGCATGAGAAAGATGATGCTTGAGCTGATGTGGATGTTGCTTGTATAGTTGCATTACGAGCTTGTGACCTTCTGAAATTCTTCTAGGATCCCATTATGATATCCCATGTAAAACTACTGGAGCACATTTTGTAGATGTGGAACTCAAAACAACAACATTTTGAGGTGGGGCCCACATTCTCACTGTGGAGGTGGAAGATATTTATTTTCTTATCAGATTATCCAAGCCTGGAGTGCCTATTTCATTAACAGGCTCCTGAGGGGAAGACATTACCACACAAGAACTCATAGCTCGGCACTACTATCCTGGTAGTAAAATGTCGGGAAAGAAGATCCCCATCAAATAAATGATGGAATTTCCACTTCAGAAAGTACTCTTCACTATGCAAAGGGTGGCAGGGATCCAAGGGGCTCACCAAGCTTCCCAAGCACACATGTTGTATTCCCTGGAGGATATGGAACCTATTGTTTTAAACTAGGTCGAAGCATTGCTTGTCATGTTCAAGGAACATCTGACGAAGTGTCAGCAGGTGGAACTAAAACAATTTGGTTATGGGACTATCCTGGACTCTTTATTTTTCGAGCGGGTACCTCTTCTGAGACCACAGGTGGTTTTTACTTAGTTGAGGTCTCGAGACCCCTGCATGCTGCGATGGGTGGAGATCATGGCCTGCAATGGAGGTGGTAGATCCAAGTTCAAGTACAGTAATACCTTCTTTCGTTGGTTGAATGACCAGATCCTCATGGTCAAGGATTATGATTATGTTGGGACCGACTTTCAAGGATATCCATATCTACCTCTACTAGTTGGTGCTTAGTGGGGCGACATTATTAAGAAAAAAGATCAAGACATCGATTATTTTTGTATTTTCATGTTTCATGATTTTTATGAATGATGACAAGACCTAATGTTCTCATACAGATGTGGGAGATGCCCAAATTGGGGGTTCATCCCCAATGGACAGGAGATTCAGGGCTTGATTTGTACATAGGGGTGATGACGAGCTAACCGAGCTGGAGGATAACCTCGGTCGGTTGACTCTAGAAATTCCAGATGTTGCGATAGATGACCTCCTTAGGAGGTACCAGAGACACACAGCTAGGTGTTAATGCCTGAAAAATATCAGGTACCAAAAGTAGGGATTCTCCCCAATAACCTCTCCCAATTAGCTTGTTTATTGCTTGATATGGCGAATCCATCCGGTTTATGGTCTAGCTACCATAGAATTAAGTAACGGTTTAAATCTGTTTTACCAGTTGCGTCTCGGTCCATTGTTTATGTTATTTTTTATGTTTTATAAATGATATGCAAGTGCCTAGATTAAATGCAGATGATTAGGAATCAAAGGTTTCACAATGTGATGCATAGGTTCTTACCTCCTGTCTTATTCCCTTTGTTCCTAAATCACAGAAAGAAAATAATAGTTATGCTAAGCTAAGATAATTCTAGCTAACCTATCCCTAGGGAGCAAGATGATTATTTGTATGAGTAATGTATTGTATTTTATGCACACCGAATTTTACAGATAGCTTATATAATTTAGAATACATGGAACACAACAAAAAGATTAATGTAGAGATAACTCATTGTTTATTAAAGCATTCATTACTCATTTTCTGCACAAGATTCAAAACAAGGAAATGAAACCATTCACGACTAAGAAATAGTTCATAGTTAGAATGATCTCACAAATTTGCATAGTCAACCAACACATAAATAGTTCTATCTAGCCATCCACACAACATGCATTTGAAACTCAACAGCTCCTTCTCCAGTAGAAAATTTGATCCTCTTTATTATAATAAAAAATAGTTCCTCTTACAATAAGTATTCGCATTAGAGATCTAGAAAAATCCTCCTCCTATTCAACTTCACCTATAATTATACATTTCAAAATGAATTTTGGTTTTCCTGCCCCTTGGTATTCCTCAACATTTGGTTACAAAAATTTTGTCTTCTAGTGTATTCGCTAATTACAAAATTAATTACAATTTATTTCCTTGTGTCAAAAAGAGAAAACACTTAAGTGGGCCCAATCAACTCGGCAATTAATTGCTTCCATACCTTAGCATCTAAAGCAATTATCTCAAACTCAGCTTGCTACAAGAATCTGACGTTGACTTCATGTTTGGAATCCTAAACCCTTACGTCATCCATCCTTGCTGGGAGTAGTCGAAACTGATCCTCTAAAAGGCAGTTACTCACTGCATCTTGAGCATTCACATTTTTAATCACCCTTTCATCTAAGTTTTTTATCAACTGTATGCCAAGCTCATCCTCCTAAAATCTAGCATGTAATTGCTTCAAGTGTTCTTCATGAGGTGGAAGCTCGTCCAGCCTCCTCTTGGATGATGTCTGACATTTGTTATGGGTTGTGTGAACTTTCTTAGAAAAATCCCTTCATTTGTCTATTATCTTCTGGACTGCCTCTATCAATTTCTTGTTAGATTTTTATCATTTAAGCTAGTATTATCTTAGGATCTTTAACTGAGAGAATAACAAGCACAACAATCAAACATAAGAGACAATAAACATAAAAAAATTATTCGGGGAAACCATAAAGGAGAAAAACCCACAACTTCCTCAGAGAAAGAATCAACACCAAAAGAAAAACCTCAAAATCAGTAAGATGATCTCTCAAAAGTAGTAGTCTCTCTCTCTCTTGTCTTAGCAACTTCTTCTCTCTCAGTTATGTGCTACAACTGAGTGTGAGTGAATGTATGATAAAGAGAGAAGATCCCTCTCTATTTATACTAATTCCTGACTTGACAATAACTCACTAGGGTTGAATTCTCTAGGAGAGTCTAATAACCCTAGGGCCCCACAACTGCGGGGAATTTAACCCTTGATCAATAGGAGGGTTACCCACAATGACTTTACATGACTTGTTTTCATTATTGAATCTCCCGATAGGATCATCAGGGCATGACATGACTCAATTAAATTACAGACACTTCTCAGAATAAACATCGGGGTACAATACATAAGATATACAAGTGAATACATTCTGATGTTACAAATACATCAACACTCCCTCTTAACTAGGAAGGTATTCTCTCGACACAATTTATCAACACAAGTCTTCTGCTCTGTATCATCTAGATCATTATCGAGTTCTCATCATCTTCATCTTCAATTCATCTTCATCTTCAAGTCATCTTCATCTATATTTGGATCATCACTCGATCTGGATCATCACCACTGGATCTGGATCATCACTGCTGGATCATCATTGTTGGATCATCACTCGATATGGATCATCTCTGGGTCATCATCACTGGTGCTATCTCATTGTTACAACTGATTTTACCACACATGGTGGATCACATCTTTATGGACTTCCCTGTCTCTCTACAGACTCTTTTGACCCCATGGACCATTTTTGTACCTTTGATGTTTCCAATATCATCCCTAAAAACATGCAATAATTGCCATATGTGACTTTTAATCCCTTTCTCGCGTATATATATGGATTTGACCCTTAAACCCATGTACATCGGGATGTGTGCAAAAGGACAAATGATTTTGGATTTTTCCTTGATGTGGAGCTGAGTCACTTGTATCTTGGCCTTCCATATGCCTTGAGATCACTCGGATTCGACCTTCCATTACCCCATTGAAGAGATATATAAGGAACCCTTTGGATACATTGAAGGGAGAGGAATTGAAGAGCAATAAAAATATAGTCCATTGTTGCTGGAGCTTATACTTGAGTCTGCATCCCTTTGTCCCTTGGAGCACTTTGTGTTCTTCCCAAGATTTCCTTTTGCTTGTGAGCTTGCTATCGAGAGATGGAGGATTGAAGTGGTGGAGGCCCAAGTGGGGGACTTATTTTCTCTGATTTGTAGACGTGTCGACAGAGGTTGTCACTAGTGTAATATTTGTTTTATAATAATAGAAATATCTTTTCTTATCCAATAATGTGTATTTAAATGAGTATTTGATCCATGGATGCTTTTAAATGCTTATATGTTATTGATTATATATGCTAGAGTAGGTCTAACACAATTATATATAGCATGCTTGTCTTGTTTGTTGAGTGTTGAGATAGAAATTTATCAATACAAGTGGGAGTGGAAAATCTCAATGGGGATCTACATCAACCGTCTGGAATAAGGTATGAATCGAGATCCTTTAGTGTTAGATGTTTGGTTTCTCTTGTATATAGGAAAGGATTGATTTTTGGAGTTAAGTTGTTTGTTGTGGTACCCCAAGCCATAGGAATTTCTCTCTGTAACACTCTTGATTCTTCTCATCACAGTAAGTTCTACAGAGCCAACCCTTTTTCATGCTGGTTGTAGGCCTAGCCTTCATGTAGGTCTTTATCATCTTCAACACTTATATCTGACCATGGAATGAACCATGTCAGAAAGGCCTGCATAGTACTTACATCTGACCATGGGAGGAACACATCCAAGAACCATGTCAGAAAGGCACGCCCAACACTCACATCTGACCATGGGAGGAACACATCCAAAACCCATGTTAGAAAGGCCCAGCACTCACATCCAACCTCATCTTGTTAGAAAGGCTTTGCACTTACATCTGACCATGTGTAACACATTGCATCAGAATGGCTATGCACTTACATTTGACCATGTGTAAACACATCGCGCCAGAATGGATCCGCACTTACATCTGACCATGTTTAAACACATCTCGCCAAAATGGCTCTCAGTACCAGACTGAGTATTCCTGTTAACTTACCAGGTACCTCCATTCTCCTAGAGAATGGCATTCAATGCTTATATCTGATCATGTGGGAACACATCCCATAGTCACCTCAGAATGGCTCAGCACTCACATCTGCCATAGAAGGAACCAATCCTCTCACCATGACAGAATGGCTCTGTTACATCTGACCATGGAAGGATCCAATCCTCTCACCATGTCAGAATGGCTCACATACTCATCACTTCCCCTTGGAGGGGACCTCGATATAGAGAACACCAAGTTTCTCCTTGAGGTATTCAAACTTCACTCTGGCCAATGGCTTAGTCATCACATCAGCTATCTATTCGTCCGTTGCAACATACTAGAGCTTCACTACTCCTCTCTGCACCATATTCCTAATATAGTGATATTTGATCTCGATATGCTTCGACTCATCATGGAACACCGAGTTCTCAGATAACTTCACACAACTCTGGTTGTTGCAATATATACAATTAGCATCCAACTAGAGATCAAATAAATCAGATGGTAGCTTCCTCAACCATACTACCTCGCAACTAGTCGAACAAGATGCAACATACTCTGCTTCAGTTGTACTCAATGCCACACAGGATTGATTCGTACTAAACTAGGAGGTTGCACCTGATCCCATACTAAAGCAACATCCTAAAGTGCTCTTTCTATCAATGGCATTGCCTTCCCAATCTGAATCAACATAACCTTCCAGTTTAATCTTCTGATTCACCTCATACCTGATCCCATAATCAATTCTACCCTTCAGGTACCTCAAAATATGTTTTGTATCAATCAAGTGAACATGTCTCGGATCTATCAGGAACTGGCTCAAGGTGTTCATAGCAAAGTAAATATCTGGTCTTGTATTCATCAAGTACATCAAGGACCCAATCATCTGATGATACATTGTGGCATCAATTGATTCTAATGAAGAATCACTTAATAACTTCAGGTTCGATTCCATACGTGTGGTCATGGCTTTACAATCCATCATCCCAAATCTCTTCAGGATCTCTACCGCATACTTCCCTTACCCCAGGTAAATTCCATCTACATTCTGCCACACCTCTATGCCTGGAAAATAGTGCATCGTACCCAAGTCCTTCATTTCGAACTCGACAGCAAGATTCCTCTTCGTATCAACAATCAACCCATCCATACCTATTACAAACAGATCATCTACATACAATAGGAGTATCACTCGGTTACCATCTTCAACCTTGTAGGAAAGGTTGGGATATGCTTTACTCTTGGTAAATCCCAAACTGGATAGGAAGCTATCAATTTTGTCGTACCATGTCCTAGGTGCCTATTTCAAATCGTACAGGGCTTTCTTTAGTTTACACACACAATTATCCCTATCATGTGTCTCAAAACCGAGTGGTTGCTCCACATACACTTCCTCTTCCACTACACCATTCAAGAAAGCGGTCTTGACATCCATCTGGTGTATCTTCCATTTCATTACTATAGCCAGAGCAAGTACTAATCTGATGGAAGTGTATTTGGCTATAGGTGCCAAAATTTCTTCATAATCTATTCCTTCTTTCTAGGAGAATCCACGAGCCACAAATCTTGCTTTATATTTTTCTATGCTTCCATCTGCAGCATGCTTGATCTTGTAGATCCATTTGGAAGTTACAACAGAATTCCCTTCTAGTCTTGGAATAACATCCCAAACATCATTCTTCATGATCGATTGGTACTCTTCGATCATAGAATCCTTCCATTCTTTTTTTTCTGTTGCTTCTTCATAGTTGGAAGGTTCTTTATCGATGATTTCACATAATAAGGCTACATAACCGGAGCATGACCTGGTTCTTTTCCTTTCTCTGTGATTTTCTTCTGGAGCCCCATATCTTTCTGCACCTTGGATAGCTTCTCGTACCCAAGCAGGTTTCCTCTGGTGAGGATTCTTCTCCTGAGGTGTATCTACAAATTCTTGAGGTTCTTCTAATTCTTGATCTTCTTCTTGAATTTCTTCATTCATGGTTGTGTCATGAATTCTGGGTACTTTTGTTTCTTTTGTTTCTTCACCATGTATCTTTCTAGATTTGTTGTAAGCCAAGTCTTCATCAAATGTTACATCCCTGCTAATGTCGATCTTCTTGAATCCAGGGAAGTATATTCTGTAAGCCTTCAAGCTTTCATAGTATCCCACAAATATACCCTTCCTTCCTGAAGGATCTAACTTTGTCCTCTTTTATTTTGAAATATGTATGTACACTGGACAACCGAATATTCTGAGATGGTTGAATTTTGGTTTATTTCCAAAAAAACTTCTTCAGGTGTCTTGTTCTCAAGTACCCTGTGTGGAGTACATTTCTATACATACACCGCAGTTCTAGAAGCTTCTACCCATAGATGCATGGGAAGATCTTGATCATGAACCATGGCCCTTGCAGCTTCCATGATCATTCTATTCTTCCTTTCTACAACCCCATTCTATTGTGGATTATATGGAGTGGTTAACTCCCTCTTAATCCCTGAATATTTGCATAATTCTTTGAACTCATTTGATGTGAATTATCCACCATTATCTGATCAAAAGGTCTTGATATTCTTTTCTGTGTGGTTCTCGATCAAGGCTTTGAATTCCTTGAACTTGTTGAATACTTCATATTTGTTCTTTAAGAAGTATATCCATGTCTTCCTAGAAAAATCATCAATAAAAGAAACATAGTATACATACCCACTTAATGAACTGGATGACATCGAACCACATACATCGGAGTGAATGATTTCCAAGACTCCTTTTTCTTTGCTCTCACTACTTGGAAATGTCTTCTTTGTGCTATTTCCCTTCGCACATCCTTTTTGGACACCGTCATGTTTTGTATGAATTTCTGGAATTCCTTCAACAACTTTGCTTGCAAGTGTTAGTGCCCTGTAGTGCACATGTCCAAGCCTTCTATGCCAAAGTTAACTTGGCTCTACTAATTCATGGACCAAATCTTGTTCTGATTGGCCCTTCAATTTGTATAGAACTCCTTCTTGTTCCCCAATCATTACTGCATCATCAATATTTTTTCCCGTTGGCCACATGAGAACTTGGCCATCTACAAATGCAACCCTCTTGCCTTTTGCATCTAAGGCATATATGGAGAGGAGGTTCTTATTTAGTCCTGGTACAAACAATACATCCTTCATCTTTATATAATTTCTAGAATCTAGCTTATAGGAGGATTCCCCACTACCTTTTATTGGATACTAGTAGTCATCTCCAAGTTTCACCTTGTGGGGTTATTCATGTTCTGATAGTTTCACAAAGGATTCTTTGAATCCCGTCATATCTTTGGAAGCCCCACTATCTATAAGCCGATCATTGCTTCCATGTGTGATGTTTCCCGTGAGAGCGGAAATCAAAACATATTCTTCATCACTTGAAGAATCGTCACTGTCTTGTCTAATTCTCTTCTTGGAAGGCTCATCATCTTCTGCAGCATGAGCATGATGTCTTTTATTGTTTCTCTTCTTCTTGAGAGATCTATATTTGTTTCTAGGACAATCGCTTACAAAGTGTCCTCTTTCATCACATGTATAGCAAATGAACTTAGACATATCTTTAGACTTTCTAAAGTTACTCTTATGGTGAGAGTGCTTACCTCTGTCATGGCTTGTTCTGGTTTTCTTGGATTGTACTGTGAGAGCTTGATCTTCACTTCCCATATTTTCTTCTCGTGCTAATATTCGAGCTTCTTCTTATGAGCACTCCTCCCATAGTCTGCTAAAATTCACTAGCTTCATTCTGGCACATATCCCTTGAATGAAAGAGTCCCAAGCCCTAGGGAGACCATTCAAGGTGGTCATCACAATTTATGCATTCTCTACTTCTTCATATATCGCTTCCAGTTGTTTCTTGATCTGAGAGCCCCTTGTAAAGTAAGAATGGATAGTCTCTACATTCTAGATCTTTACATTCTTCAATTGGTTTCTCAGAGTCATCTTCCGGTTTATGTTCTTTCCTTCAAATAGTTTGGTCAGGGCATCAAACATAGCTTTAGGTGTCTTTAGGGAGGACACCTATGGTATGAATTTACCCTTGATTGAATCAACAATAATTCTCTTAGCCATGACCAATTTCTTCTTGTGTAAGGCCTTAGCCTCATCTCCCTCTAGAACTAGAACCTCCTCATTGATGTAGGAGTCCAACTCATTTTCTTCCAGGACCAGGGAGATCCTATACTTCCAGGCTTGGAAGTTATCAAATCCCTCAAGCTTTTCACCAGGCTTGGTATGATGATACATCTTAACTGAGAACCTCAAATGGAAATACAAAACATTTAGATCTTACCAGGTTAAGATGTAGGATCTAGATCTGGAGCTAAATTTTTGCAGAGCTGGTTCAAGAGCATATTAGGGTTTGACTTTTCCAGAGTTTTGTCCAACCAAAAAATTTGATCTTGATCTCTAAACTTCTATTTTGGGGAGGATATCAATCTAGGCCTAGGCTCACTCAAAAAATCCACTTCTATGGGAAGCCCTAATTTCCCGCAGTAGTGTCAAGTCAAAAACTGAAAATGCTCAGAATCAGATTCTGCTTCGACAGAAAGATGCGCCCTAGAGAGGAGAGTCAATCCAACCTTATTTTGTTGAAAATATGTTGAGAGAGATCCAAAAAGTAGTAATCCCTAGTTTTCGCAGCTGCACAGTGTCTTCTTCTCAGGTTAGCTCTAATACCATGTTAGATTTTTATCATTTAAGATAGAATTATCTTAGGATCTTTAATTGAGAGAATAAAAAGCACATCAATCAAACATAAGAGACAATGAACATAAAGTTTTTCCTCAGGGAAACCATAAAGGAAAAAACCCTGCAACTTCCTCAGAGATAGAATCAGCACCAAAAGCAAAACCCCAAAAACAATAAGATGATCTCCTGACAACAGTAGTCTCTCTCTCTCTTCTCCCATTAACTTATTCTCTCTCAGTTATGTGCTGCAACTGAGTGTGAGTGAATGTATGATAAATAGAGAAGTTCCCTCTCTATTTATACTAATTCTCGACTTTGCAATAACTCACTAGGGTCAAATTTTGTAGGAGAGCCTAATAACCCTAGGGCCCCACAATTGCGAGGACTTTAACCCTCGATCAATAGGAGTGTTACGCATAATGACTTTACATGACTTGTTTTCATTATTGAATTTCCCTATAGTAACATCGGGGCATGACATGACTCAAGTAAATTATAGACACTTCCTAAAATAAACATCGGGGTACAATACATAAGATATACAAGTGAATACATTCTGAAGTTACAAATACATCAACATTTCTCAGCAACTCTATTGCTGAAACCTATCAATTCATATTCAAGTTGCAATCTTTCTGGAGCTTTGACTGGTGTGTTTTCTGGAGGCTCCTTGGTCATTTCCAACCATGTCAATCCTCCTTGAATGACTTCTACAATGTCTTGAGTTTTTCCTTTGAACTCTGTAGTTGTGGCTGAAATTTCCTGCAATCAATCTTCTACTTATTTGACTTTGAATACTTCTCCCATGATCTGAACCTTCATCTGATAGATCTTACTTCTGAGAAAAAGAGCATGATTTGTTAGAGGTGTTACATCTGTCCTTTTTTCATTTGTTTCCTTCAATAACACCTCCAAAGAAATCTTCTCAGCTTCTAATCCCACCACTTGGGCTTCATATTTTTCTTCTCACTGATCAGTCGTAGACTTCTGTGCTTCCATCTCTGCAATTTCATTTTCTAATTCCCCTTTCTCCTTACTAATGTTCATGTTTGAAAACTTCAAAGTATCCTGCTCTTCTTCTACAATTTGATACTCTTGTTGAAGATTTTCATATTCTAAAAGAGTAGCTTCATACTTTCTCTTTGATTCTCTACAGACTCTTTCTTCCTTCCTCAAGACCTCTTTCATCTTGGCCATTTTACCCTTACACTGCTCGAGGGTATCTGTGAGATTATCAATATTATGAGCATTTGCATATGCATTTTCAATTCCCATGGAGGCCAATTGCTTCAGATTATCTTCTACATTTTTCACTACTGTTCTTTCTGTCACAAGGGTGACCAGGGGTTGGTTTCCCATCCTCAAATTATTTCTATTCTCCACACGATGGACTTCTTTTTGGGATCGAACTGTACATCTTCTAGGCATGCAACCTCATGCTACTTCGATGGGGTGAATGTAACCAACTCCAAATCAACTAAAGGGATATGCCTTCCTGTAAGTATATTTTCTAAAGTGGATGGAAGGTCCTCAAGTTCGTTCTAAACAGGGCTCCGTCCTTGATCCTCACCACCTACATCATCCTGAATTTCCTTCGTTTTTTCTTCTGTGAACCCTTCTTGGTCTTGTACTTCTTGTTCTGGATTTAAAGCTTCTTGAGTTATGGGCCTTTCTAGCTTAGTAATATTTTCTTGGATAGCCTCCTCTTTCTTTATCTTTTCTTATTCTTTCTCTTTCCTAGCAGCTTCTTATTCTTTTTGTCACTACTTTTCTTCAGCTAAGAGCTTTCTCGTACCTTCTACCCGTCTTCGTGCAGTCTCTTCTTTTACTTTTCTGGTAGCTTCCTCCTCCTGGCTCTTTGGTTCTGGATTGCTTCTTCCACTAACTTTATCCCCAACTGGTATGGTCTTCAATCTCAGCTGCTTGTTCAAGGAAGTCATGTTGTAAACATTCCTATACATTTCTTCATCTTTTTCCATGTAGTCATCATACTCGAAATTTACTTTGAGTGATGCCTTATAGGCTGCAACCTTACCTTGAGAATCATTCCAGTGAAATCTTTTTTCACCAAAATGGAAAATTTCCAGCTCCTTAAAAAACTCAGGGGCACTCTTGACGTTGGTGAACTTGCAACTACCCACATAGAATGGTAATGGTGGGAACACTACCTTCTTTAGATCGAATAGGTAGCTTCCAAATCCATTATGGAAAAGTTGTCTAGTAGCTTCCTTGTGAACTATATAATCAACCACGTACTTCGGTAGCAATGAGGGTGCTTTCATTCCTCCATACATCCTAAAATATGTGCCTTCTTCAAAGAAGAAGTAATCCACATATTCTTTAATAGACTCCAAGGCTCCCTTCAATAGGCATGTACATTCTTCTAGAAAAATTAGTTGGTATAAGGGCATCAGGAATTCTTCACAGATCATCTTATAGTGATTATGATATTTGTGAGACCCTGACATCTAATAACCTGTATATATAGGGGTTTTATCCCTTCAAACTGGTGACGGTAAAGTATGCAGTCCACTAAGAAGGAAGACATATAAAATTCAGACTTACTGAGGTGCAAACCTTCTTGGGATGCTTTGATAGAGGTGAAAATTTTTTTGGCTACTATGCCAGCCCAGTTGAATATTGTTCCTTTCATAGCTATATGGTAGATCAATGGGATCCACCCAAAGTTGTAAAAATTCCCATTAGCTCTGCCATAAGTCTTGTTCAACATTAGCACTATCAATCTATATGGGTTCCTTAGATGAGATGTCTCGTACTCCCCCGATTGCTTCTATCTAAAATTCTTTCCCTCAACCACCATCATCTTAGCTGTGGCAACATAATCGAGTTTCAAGCTCTTCACCTAGTCTATTGTCATGCTAATTTCCTTTTTGGGCAAGTTGTATGCTGCTGATAAAAATGTGGGTGCGAAGGATGCAAATCCTTTGTTCTCTTCATCATTCATCATCATCCATGTTGTGTCTATCCTAGGCAAAATCCATCCGATCATTTCAGCACAAGGGAAAATTTTCGTTCTAGTGGTCACCTTGGTTATATCGGATCTCATCATGTTATCATACAAGGGCAGGTCTTCCAACCCCTCTTCTGGAACTTTATTTTCTACCAGAAAATGATAAATATGACCCCATTTGAACTCGGGCCCAGCTCTAGTGACTACCTTTGTATCCTCATAGATTACTTCAACCCTTGACACAGGTGCAACTTTTGCAACTTCTGCATATGAATCGTATTCAACGATCTTGGCCTTCATTTTCCCTTTCTTTGTCATATTGTCATGTGTACGTGTTGACTGTAAAAAACCAAAATAAGTTTTAGCATTTACATCATTAAAGAAACTTATGCATTTGAATGAGAGAATAAAACAAAATGGATATGATATGCAAGGCAAACTATTCAAAACAATCATCAGTATTTTGAATTACCCTGCTATCCTTGGCCATTAGTTCAAGACAAAATGATTCAGTTCAGTGGGTCAAAGTTAGGCAATAAATCCTTTGCACATATGCGAACATTGGCCTCTATACTCTTAGAAAATAAACACGACCTAACAACTGTGAGTCTTTTCCGCACTTCGATGCAAAGACTCTAAAGGGTTCACAGCCCAAAAGGCCACGCTCTGACGCTCAGGGTGGTGATGCCCTAGGTTCAAATCTTTGAGCTCAACATCCCATGGGAGAAAGATATAGCATTGAAACCACCAGGATTTTTCTGAGATGAGGAGACTGTGATTTCCACTAAAACCTAAAAATGAGCAACGGTTCTGCTCCATGCCAATGAAAATCTCAGGCCTTTGGAGATTCGTCATGATCTAACAGGTTGTGGGAAGAAAATGCCTTTGAACAAACAGGTGAGGCTATGAGAGAAGGTAGGGTAGCTAGGGTGAGTTTGAAACCTAAAAGGAAACAACGAACCTTAAAATGGAAGGGGAAACCTCCTTTCAAACCCACAACAAAACCTACCCAACCCTTCTCGAGAGAACCAAAAGCGATAGCTCAAAAAATCATATTTAACTCATAAAACCAACACAAATGAATGAAAAACCTACCTGGAAGACAACAAGCCGGACATGTAGTAAAAGAAACTCAGTAGGGACATGCCATGTAAGCTCCACAGGTGATCTCCACCAATTGCAAGAAATCTAGGACGGGATAAATCGCAACAAAGATTTCAAACCTTCATCATAAAAAGAAATGGTAAAAGCCCTCATTCCCCGGGTATAAATAGACATTTGCTGGTGAAAGGACTTTAAAAGTGGTAGGTAAAACCATTAAAATCGCATGAGTGTGGCCAAATGATGTTGGCACCAAACATAGCGCATTGGGTGGAAAATTATAAGTCAATATGAAAACAGCCTTGACAACGATGGCTTGATATGTTCCAACACAGCCACAACCACCAGTTTAAGACTCAACAATGTGCCTGCATTCCCTTTGCGGCTTGGTAGTCAAAACAAAATCAACGAGGAAAATTGGACAACTACCGTGTAGTGGCTCTAAGACTAAAACTTCTTCGTTGTAGCGGTAGCAACTAGGAAAGACATCCACCGTGGAGGGTCTTGAAAAATTAGCACTAGTTCCGATAATAACTTGCAAACATGCCCGATGTGGTGGCAGGGCAATAAAACCATCATATGACATGGCGGGGTAGAGAAGTCGTAAGAAGTTTTGATTCTCAACATAACTCCTCATCCGTCGTTGCGGCATTAACCCAATAAACCTCCGCCATAGTGGATTCAATAAATCAAACAAATACGCGAACAAAAATATTAGTCATCATAGCAACCATGGACTTGAGAAGCTATCTGCTGTAATGGAACAAAAAAATTGGTAGTTTACCTGACATTCAAACTAAAAATTCGCCCACCGTTGCAGCCTAAAATCGATAATATTTCCGCAGTAGCGGCTCGAAAGTCAGGAACCATCCGTTGTAGAGGGATAAAAATAATCGGAATCCTTTCTGATACTCAAACCAAAAATCACCCATCGTTGTGGGTTGAAACATAAGAAGTTGTCCATCATAGAAGCTCAGAACTTAAAAAACCATCCTCTATAGTAGGTCAGAAGCACATTTTCTGCCTTAGTGAAAAATGAAATTCATGAAACTTTCCATGATAGAAACAAACCATAAATGTTGGATTTCAAACTCAAAGTGGCTAAGAAGAAAAACTAGGATTTTAAACGAAGTCCTAAAAAATATAAAATTTTTTGGGAAATAGTTGCAACAGCAACAATTGGCGACTGTCTAGTGAACATAGATCTTTGGAAAAACTAACTTTTAAAACCAAAAGCTTCTTCATAGTATTCTGTTAAAACAATTCTTCCCAAACTTCTCAAGATTTCTTTAAGATGTCCAGACCTTTCCAAGAGTGCAAGATTTAGAAATTTAACATTGATTATGGTCCACTAGGATAGGGTAACTAGGTTTTACAAAAGTCCCGATAACTCTTCTGAGGCCAAGATATGAGGTTCATTACTTCTGCATTCGGATTTCTTATAGCTTGGACACCACAAGATCGTAATAGAGTACGAACATACATATTCGTTTGTTCCTCATTCCCATGCCTTTTTCATTCTTATGATGCTTCTGTACTTTTGTCCTTTTGATTCTTCCCCAGATTGCCTCTTTCATTTGAGACTTGGTTTAGGTTCTTCCATCCATAGTGTCCTTTTGTGTGAGAGTAGTTTGCTTTCAGCTCATGGACGAAGAAGAACCTCTGAGCAATCTTATCCAATACTGATTTATTCAGTATGTCTTTTGATGTATGCTTTCTTTCTGGGAGATTTGACTCCTTTTAGCCTTTGGATTTTATTTGTGGCATGGGATCATTTAAATACTATACATATTTCCACTCTACGTCCTCTCCGTGGGTCCTTTGTTGTTATATTCCTAGGACTTATTTTAATGTATAGTGAATGGAGCCCCAAAATAGTATTCTAGACTCTTCTAACCTTAGTTATTTTATAGGGGTTAAAACAAGACTTCAATGTGTTCATAACCTCCCTTCAGATAGTCTACCAACTTAAAAACTATGAATCATGATATATGCATATTTAAGAAGCAGCTTTTAAATCAAAATATTTGCAGATTTCCCAAAATTTCAATGTTCCCCAAATGCCACAAGCTGTGTTGGTTTATTTGAAAAAAAAGCAAATAAACAAACTGAAATAAATCGAATTCTAAGAAAGGAAATGTAAATAAGAAAAACTAACTACAAAGAAAATAAACAAAAATCAAAGGTTTATTTATGTATAGAAAAGAAAATGAAAATCATCAAATAAAAATAGGGCTTGAGAACCAAACCATTGACTGGAAGATTCCCTTCCCACCCCTACAAATCTTGTAACTTGTAGGTTGAGGGGCTTAACTTTTCTGTAATCTGAAACGGGCCTATCCATAAATGTTGTAATTTAGTGTGCTTTCCCTTTTCATCATGTGGGTGATTCCATTTCAGAATTAAATCACCTACTTCAAACTCTTTCTTCCTAGAATTATGTTTGTTAAACCATATTTTCACAATCTCGTGTTGATGCTTAAACCTTTCCTTGGACTTGGATCTAGACTCTTCTAATTTCAACAAGGTGTTGATTCGGGCTTGTAATACTTCACTATTAGATCCACTAGACGCTTGGGCTAGTTGAGAAGAAGGAAATAAAATGTTGCAAGGAAGGATAGCTTCTTTTCGGTAGACTAAGGTGTAGGGTGACACACCTAAGGAGTTCTTCGGTGTGACTCGATCAGCCCAAAGTGCATCTGGAAGAGCTATGTGCCAACTCGTATGGTTTTCTATGATAGTCTTTTTTTAAATTATAATGAGATTCTTATTAGTACAATCAGCTAACCCATTACCTTGTGGCTAATAGTTATCATAATAATGTAATTTAATTCCTTTCTCATTTGAAAATGCAGTAAGTCTAATAGATGAAAAATAAGATGCATTATCAAAAACTAGGGAAATTGGAACCCCAAACATGGTCATAATATGGTCTTGCAAAAAATCCATGATTGCATCTTCATTTACTTTTCATAACAGGATGGCTTCCACCCATGTGGTGAAGTAGTCTGTTGTCGTGAGGATATATTTGTGTTGTAATGAGGAATTTGGATTGATCTCCCCAACACTGAGTGTGAAAAATTTACAGGATCATTCTTCCCTTCTAATTGTGTCACGTTGTGTCTCATATGCAGCTCTCTCGTTACTTTATTCTGATTTTGACATCCTTGATAGGGTAACCATAAATGACACCAATCAGTTGTAAAATATCCATCTAGTTTCGCAGACCAGTCTCGGCTCAAGATTAATCCATAAGCTTCTGGTATGTCAGCCACCATGATGTCTTTAAATTGACACACTCTCTCATATGCAGATAAACATATCATCACATCTTCCATTTCTCCTACCACCTTCATAGTTGTTCTTGTCAATTGTATTATCTTGCCATTAGATGGATTGGGTTGGCCATTTATCCTTTTACACACTGAAAAAGGCATAACATTTGTAGATGCTCTTGAAACAAACAAATAGTTGTGCACATTATGATTGAAAATATAAAATGTAAGCAGAAAAGGTAAATTTATGGATTTGGAGTTTCCCCAATACTGGCTTCACTGATTTCTTCTTTCGACTGAACTTTTTCTTGGGGTTTACTAGTTGGTGGGTTGAAAGCTTCCAAAAGTTTCTTCTTCTGCTGGGGTAAACTACACATCTCAAACAAAGAAATATTAGCCTTGGTCTTCTTGATGTCTTCTATTATATCATACCCCATGTCACAGTCCATTGAGTTTTTCTTAACACCTTCTACTTTTCTTTCAGTATATTTTACAGGCTTACTGACAGTTAAATTATTCTTCCTTGTTATGACCAAATCAGGTATAAGTTGGGTCTGAGTGTTATTTCTAACTTTCTTCAAAATTTCCTAAATTCTTTTAATCTTGGGCAGCAGTGTGTTATCTTCAATTATCGGATCCTTTCTTTTGGTTGTGATATTAACATCTGATAGCTGTATCTCTTCATTAGTTTCTTCTTCTTCTAAACCCAACATAGGTGCACAATCCCACAAGACCATGGTAGTCTCTTTAGGTGTCTCTTCTAATTAGTGAATTTTTTCTTCCTCATCCATAATCTCAGTTAATTTAGAATCAAGTAAGTAATTCATAACTAAATTCATAGACTTAATCCACTGTGGGAAACTTTTTTCAAAGTGAGGCTCTTGATGGAAAGTGCAGAAGTTATCAATCCCAACCTCAGTGAGATTCATGATGGAAGGACTGTGCGTAGGTGGTTGGGAGGAACCACTTTCATATTTTCTCCTATAATAAGTCTTGAATTGCTTCTTGGCTTCTCTCTCCTTTTCCATGTCAACAATCTAATTGGAAAACTTCTGGACCATCTTGACAACCCCTTCCAATTCATTTGATCATTCATCCTTGGGTCTGGTCAATAACAGAGGCTTCTTATTGCTAAAGGTATTTGTTTCTAGAGTCCATCAGATACTTGTTTACGCTTTCTAGCTCAGCCTCTATCTTCTCAACCTCTTCATATGTTTCAGCCAAAGTGGTCTTAACTGATCTTTTAGAAAACATGGCCATGTCAGGGCAAAGAGCCAATGTGTAATATTCTATTAAAGTCTCTTCAGTGGGATTTATGGATGCGTTGAAATTGTTTAAGTGAGCAACAAACCTATGAGTAAATTCCTGCACTTTTTCTTTCTTTTCCTTTTTTAGAGCCAATAGCTCTTTCATCAAAGAAACAGTATCTCTTTGGCTACAAAACTTGTTTTTAAACATTCTCTCAGTGGACCAATCTGTGACTGAATTGGCCTGTAATCCAAAATACCATGATGGTTCTTTACCTTTGAGAGTATGAGGAAAAATCCTACAAACAACATCCTCATGTTCAACTGCTAGTGCTTCCAAAGCCAGGAAAAAACTCTGTAGATGGTCGTCCACAGATATGCCTTCCCCCGGTTCAAATCTAGGCAAAGAATTTTTTGTGGAAAATGATGTACTAGAGAAGCTAATTTCAGTGGTGTTCTAGCCCTCCAAGATGGTATAGAAGGAGGATGATTAGCATTAGGATTTGGAGGTACATTTTCAACCATGATTCGAGGTGGAGACTGAGATGGAGATTGAAGAGGGGTTCGAAAAGGTGAACAATTCAGGGATTCTAGTCCCAAATGATTGAGAGGTTGAACAATTTATTGCAAGGTTAAATCTACCAACTCTTCAAAATCTCTGACTAATAGTGAATCCTATAAGTAAGGGCATTATTTCTTGCAAACTTGTCTTCTAGGTAGGGTAGGAATATTTGGAAATCCTCCTAGATTATTTGCATACGATGTTGTGATTCTTCTTAAATGATCAAATACTTCATTAGAGATAGGATAAAGATACTCTGTAATGTCTTACTCAAGTTTAACTTTTCCTTCAGGACTAGGCCTCTTGGGAAAATTAGTCTCCAAACTGTCATCGGTAGAATGCTCTTGAGAAAACGGATTTCCTCATCCAACCATGCACTGGGGGCCCTTTTTCTAACGCCAAAACTATTGATTCCTAGAAAATATCAAGTACCGACAATAGGGATTCTCCCCAATAACCACTCCCAATTAGCTCGTTTATTGTTTAGTATGGGGAATCCGCCCGGTTTACGGTCCAACTACCATAGAGTTAAGTAACAGTTTAAATCTGTTTTACAGGTTGCGACCCGGTCCACCATTTATGTGATTTCTTTATGTTTTATAAATGATATGAAAGTGCCTATATTAAATGCAGATGATTAGGAAGCAAAGGTTTCACAATGTGATGTGTAGGTTCTTACCTCCTGTATTATTCCCTTTGTTCCTAAATCACAGAAAGCAAATAACTACTACGCTAATCTAAGCTAATGATAACTAACCTATTACTAGGGAGAAAGACGAGTATTTGTATGAGTAATGTACTATATTTTATGCACACTGAATTTTACATATAGCTGATATAATTCAGAATACATGGAACAAAGAAGAAATATTAACATAGAGATAGCTCATTGTTTATTAAAGCATTCATTACTCATTTGCTGCAGAAGATTAAAAACAAGGAAATGAAATCATTCACGACTAAAAAATAGTTCAGAGTTAGAAAAATCTCACAAATTTGGATAGTCATCCAACACATAAATAGTTCTATCTAACCAGCCATCCACATAACATGCATTTCAAACTCAACAACTCCTTCTCCAGCAAAAAATTCTATCATCTTTATTATAATCAGAAATAGTTCCTCTTACAATAAGTATTCACATAAGAGAGCTATAAAAGTCCTTGTCCTATTCAACTTCACCTATAATTATACATTTCAAAATGACTTTTGGTTTTGCTGCCCCTTGGGCTTCCTTAGCATTCGGTTACAAATACTTTGTCTTCTAGTGTATTCTCTAATTACAAAATTAATTACAATTTATTTCCATGTGTCAAAATGACAAAACACTTAAGTGGTCCCAATCAAATCAGCAATGAATTGCTTCCATGCCTTAGCATCTGAAGCAATTATCTCAAACTCAGCTGGCTCTAAGAATCTGGTCGTGACTTCATGTTTGAAGCCTGAGCCCTTATGTCAGCCATCCTTTCTAGGAGTAGTTGAAACTGATCCTATAAAAGGCAATTACTCATTACATCTTGAGCAATCACATTTTTAATCACCCTTCCATCTAAGTTTTTTATCAACTGTATGCCAAGCTCATCCTCCTAAAATCTAGCATGTAATTGCTTCAAGTGTTCTTCATGAGGTGGAAGCTCATCCAACCTCCTCTTGGATGATGTCTAACATGTGTTATGGGTTGTGAGAACTTTCTTAGAAAACTACCTGCATTTGTCTATTGTCTTATGGACTACCTCTATCAATTTCTCAGTAGCTCTATTGTTGAAACCTATCAGTTCATATTCAAGTTACAATCTTTTTGGAGCTTTGAACGTTATGTTTTCTGGAGGCTCCTTGGTCATTTCCAACCATGTCAATCATCCTTGAATGACTTCTACAATGTCTTGAGTTTTTTCTTTGAAATCTGTAGATGTGGCTGAAATTTCCTGCAATTGATATTCTACTTGTTTGACATTGAAGACTTCTCCCACGATCTGAACCTACATCTGATAGATATTACTTCTGAGAAAAAGAGCATGCTTTGTTAGAGTTGTTATATATGTCCTTTTTTCATTTGCTAACTTCAATAACACCTCCAAAGAACTCTTCTGAGCATCTAATCCCACCACTTGGGCTTCATATTTTTCTGCTCACTGATTAGCCGTATACTTTTGTGCTTCCATCTCTACAATTTTGTTTTCCAATTCCCCTTTCTTCCTGCTAAGGTTCATATTTGACGGCTTCAAAGTATCCCACTCTTCTTCTAGAATTTGACACTCTTGTTGAAGCTTTTCATAGTCTAAAAGAGTAGCTTCATACTTTCTCTTTGATTCTCTACAGACTATTTCCTCCTTCCTAAAGACCTCTTTCATCTCAACCATTTTACCCTTACACTGCTCAAGGGTCTCTGTGAGCTTATCAATATTATGAGAATTTGCATATGCATTTGCAATGCCCATGGAGGCCAATTGATTTGGATTATCTTCTACATTTTTCACTATTTTTCTTTCTATCACTGTGGTGATTGGGGATTGGTTTCCCATCCTCAAAGTCTTCTTTGTTCGCCACATGATGGACTTCTTTTTGGGATCGAATTGTACATCTTCTAGGCATGCAACCTTCATACCGATTCGATGGGGTGAATGTAACCAAATCCAACTCAACTAAAGGGATATTCCCTCCTGTAAGTATATTTTATGAAGTGGATGGAAGGTCCTCAGGGTTGTTCTAAACAGGGCTTCTTCCTTGATCCTCACCACCTACATCATCCTGAATTTCCTTGGTTTGTTCTTCTGTGAACCCTTCTTGGTCTTGTACTTCTTGTTCTGGATTTAAAGCTTATTGAGTTATGACCCTTTCTAGTTCAACAATATTTTCTTGGATATCCTCCTCTTTCTTTCTCTTTCATGACAGCTTCTTCTTCTTCTTCTCGCTCATTTTCTTTAGCTAAGGGCTTTCTCACACCAGGCTTCTGCCAGTCTTTGTGCAGTTTCTTCTTTTACTTTTCTAGAAGCTTCCTCCTCCTAGATCTTTGGTTCTGGATTGCTGCTTCCACTTCCTTTATCCCCATCTTTTATGGTCTTTAGTATCAGTTGCTTGTTCAAGGCATTCATGCTATAAACGTTCCTATACATTTCTTCATCTTTGTCCATGTAGTCAGCATACTCAAAATTTACTTTGAGTGATTCCTGATAGGACGCAACCTTAACTTGAGAATCATTTTGGTGAAAGCTCTTTTCACCAAAATGGAAATTTTCTAGATCCTTAACAAACTCAGGGGCACTCTTGACCTTGGTGAACTTGTAACTACCCACATAGAAGGGTAATGGTGGGAACAAAACATTATTTAGATCAAACAAGTGGCTTCCAAATCAATTCTGGAAAAGTTGTCTAACAACTTCCTTGTGAAATATATAATCTATTGTGTACTTCAGTAGTAATGAGGGTGATTTCATTCCCCCATACATCCTCAAATATGTGCCTTCTTCAGAGAAGAATTTATCCCCATATTCTTTTATAGACTCCAAGGCTCCCTCAGATAGGCATGTATATTCTTCTAGAAAAATCAACTGGTATAAGGGCATCAGGAATTCTTCACATCTGGTAAGCTGTATATATATGGGATTTCCCTCCCTTCCATGTACATTTTATCCCTTCAAACTAGTGGCGGTAATGTATGCATTCCACTAAGAAGGAAGACATACAAATTTCAGACTTGCTAAGGTGCAAACCTTATTGGGCTTCTTTGATAGAGGTGGACAAATTTTTGGCTACTATGTCATCCCAGTTGAATATTGTTCCTTTCATAGCTATATGGTAGATCATTGGGATCCACCCAAACTTGTAAAACTTCCCATCAGCTCTGCCATAAATCTTGTTCAACGTCAGCACTATCAATCTGTATGGGGTCTTTAGATGAGTTGTCTCATACTCCCCTGATTTCTTGTGTCTAAAATTATTTCCCTCAACCACCATAATCTTAGCTGTGGCAACATAATCGAGTTTCAAGCTCTTCACCCAGTCTATTGTCATGCTAATTTACTTTTCGGGAAAGTTGTATGCTGCTAATAAAAATGCAGGTGTGAAGGATGCAAATCCTTTGTTCTCTACATCATTCATCATCATCCATGTTCTGTCTATCCTAGGAATAATCTATCCGATGACTTGTGCACAAGGGAAAATTTTCGGTCTAGTTGTCACCTTGGTTATCTCGGATCTCAGCATGTTGTCATACAGGGCCAGGTCTTCCAACCCCGCTTCTGGACCTTTCTTTTCTACCAGCAAGTGATAAATATTACCCCATTTGAACTCGGGCCTAGATCCAGTGACTGCCTTTGTATCCTCATAAATTACTTCAACCCTTGACATGGGTGCATCTTCCGCAACTTCTGCATCTGAATCGTATTCAACGATCTTTGCCTTCTTTTTCCCTTTCTTTGTCATACTGTCAGGTGTACATGTTGACTATAAAAAAATAGAACAAATTTTAGCATTTACATCATTAAACAAACTTATGCATTTGAATGAGAGAATAAAACAAAATGGATATGATATGCTAGGAAAACTATTCAAAACAATCATCAGTATTTTCCATGACCCTACTATCCTTGGCCATTATGTCAAGACAAAACGATGTAGGTCAGTGGGTCAAATTTTGGAAATAAAGACTCTAGACATAGGTGAACCTCGACCTCTGTACTCTTAGAAAAGAAACATGAACTAAAAACTACGAGGCTTTTCTGCACTTCGACGCAAAGACTCGATAGGGTTCATGGCCCAAAAATCCATGCTCCAACACTCAGGGAAGTGATGTCCTAGGTTCAAATCTTCGGGCTCAACATCCCATGAAAGAAATATGTAGCACTAAAACCCTTAGGGTTTTCCTGAAACGAGGAGAATTTGGTTTCCACTAACGCCTGGAAATGAGAAACATGTCTGCTCCAAGCCGACGAAAATGTTGGCCCTCTGGATATTCGTCATGATCTAACAAGCTGTGGGAAGAAAATGCCTCCAAATGGACTGGTGAGGCTATGAGAGTAGGTAGGGAGGCCAGGGTAAGTTTGAAACCTAAAAGGAAATGACAAACCTTAAAATGAAAGGGGAAACCCCCTTTTAAACCCACAACAAAACCCACCCAACCCTTCTCGGGAGAACCACAAGCGACAGCTCAAAAAATCATATTTAACTCGTCAAACCAACACAAATGAATGAAAAACCTACTTGGTAGACGATAAGATGGAAATGTAGTCCAAGATAATCGGTAGGGACGTGCCACATAAGCTCTACAGGTGATCTCCACCAATCGTACGGAATCTAGGACGGGGTAAATTGCAAAAACCTTTAAAATCCTCACTGTAAAAGGAAATCGCAAAAACCCCCATTCCTCGGGTATAAATAGACATTCTCTAGTGAAAGGCCTTTAAAAGTGGTAGGTAAAACCATTAAAATTGCATGCACATGGCCAAACACCGTTGGCACCAAAAATAGTGCTTCGGGTGGAAAATGATAAGTCAATATGCAAGCAACCCCAACAATGGCGGCTTGAAACAGTCCCAACACATCCACAACCACCATATTAAGACTCAACAATGTGCCTACATTCCCTTTGCGGCTCGAAATTCAAAAATAAAATCGACGAGGAAAACTGGACAACAACCACCGTAGAGGATCCAAGACTAAAAGTTCTTCGTCGTAGCAGCAGCAACCAGGAAAGACATCCACCATGGCAGATATCAAAAAATTGGCACTAGTTCCAATAATAACTTGCAAGCATTCCCGCCATGGCGGCAAAGTGATAAAACCATCATACGACATGGCGGGGCAAAGAAGTCAAAATAAGTTTTGATTCTCAACATAACTCCTCATCCATTGTTGCGGCATGAACACAAGAAACCTTCGTCGTAGTGGATTCGTTAAATCAAACAAAGACATGAAAAAAAGATCAGCCTCCATAGTGGCCATGGACTTGAGAAGCCATCTGCTGTAATGGAAAAAAAACATCGGGAGCTTACCTGCAGTCAAACTCAAAATTCCTCCGTCGTTGCGGCTCAAAATCGATAAGCTTTCTGTCGTAGTGGCTTGAAATTCGGGAACCATCCACCGTAGTGGGATAAAAATAATCAGAAGCCTTTCTGATACTCATACCAAAAATCCCCCGTCGTTGCAGCTTGAACCACAAGAAGCTATCCGCCGTAGCGGCTCAGAACTTGACAAACCATCCGCTATAGCGGGTCAGAAGCACATTTCTGCCTTAGTGAAAAAAAAAATTCTTGAAACTTTTCCATGATAGAAATAAGTCATAAATGCTGGACTTCAAACTCAAAGTTCCTAAGAAGCAAAACTAGGATTTTAAAGGGGGTCCTAAAAAATGTAAATTTTTTTGGGGAAATATAGTTGCAACGACAACACTAGGGTGTCAGGCTGTTTTGGTCGCTTGCTATGGAGAGTATCTAGGGCTATTATGTGCTATCATGAGCACCATTAGACATTCTACATGATGTATACATTGAAAGATATCTAGCTTCAATATTTTTGACATTTTGTATATGAAAGACAGAGTACTTCAGTGAGGGTCTTGTGACCATTATTTTTGTAAAAACACTTTATATATATATATATATAGACTTATTTTCAGTTTGTATATGTGCTTCAAATGGGAACTGATATTTACATGAGTTTTACATGTCTTTTATTGTTTGTTTAATTTACAGTGGACGATGTTTTGTTTATAATAGTTATGTATGGGCAATATACTAGTCTAGAATGTAGTTTTCCAATTAGCTGGAAACCCTGATGTAAGACCTATGAATGTGCCTATAAGTGATTGACTCGAATGACCTATCTAACAGATGCACTCTTAGAAAGAGATGAAGAAGTGTGGGGTTCCTTATGGTGTAAACATGGTTTAAATGAAAAACCACTAGCTTCGAGTACATGGACACTACCAAGTCATGAATGTCTCGAGATGCAGCCTCAATCAACAAACCTATCACTGCATGATACTTGGTGATGTTCTTGGTAGCTGGACCAATACAAATTGCCCTTGAACTAACTAAATCATGTTTTGGGGAATACAAAACACAAGTAGTTGAAGAAAGGTTCAAGATATGACGGCAAGCACCATCAACAAAACCATAAAAAGCCATCAGATCTGCATAACCAAAACATGGTATAAAAAACATTGACAAGAAACTCAAAACCATATTGAAAAGACAAAAACATGCTAAAAAGTCAAACAATATACATATATACAAGGTACCATACATAAATGACTTCAAGAATAGTACCTCTTCAGGTGCAACCCATTACGAGGTTTCCTGAAGGGTATGCCATCATAGTCTATGAGCTCATAGGCCCCTTTCTCTAACACTTTACTGATGATAAAGTGACCATACCAAATACATTCAAACTTCTATTTCCCTAACTTGTCATGTCTCTGATCGTAATTCAGAACCATGTCACCTTCATTAAATACTCAAGGTTGAATAGACTTATCGTCCTTGGCCTTAACACATTTTTTGTGTGCATCATTAGCCAAGGAAGCATCTCTTCTACTTTCATCAAGGTTGGTTAAGTACAAAAACTGTTCTTCTTCGACGGAAGTGTTTGCAAGAAGTTCTACTGCAAGTTTAAGTGATGGGATTTGACACTCGATAGGGAGGACAACTTCTAGTCTGCAAACTAGTTAAAAGGGCGTGAAACTAGCTGTAGTTTTAACTGAAGTCCTATAAGCCCATAATGCGGAAAAGAGAGTCAAATGCTAGTTGGATTTGTGATCTCCAACCATCCTATGCAACATAGTTTTCAAAAAAAATTTAATTCCCTCGACCTGACCATTAGCCTGCAAGTAATAGAGAGTTGAGTTTTCATGGCAAAAACTCAGCTTAGCACTTAACTCAGGCATCATCGTATTGCGGAAATGGGATTCGTGGTCAGTGACTATGGCTTGAGGAAATCCAAACCTAGCTATCAAATGGTTAAATAAAAAGAGGGCAATAGTCTTTCCATCCTCAACATATGTAGGCATTACCTCAACCCATTTTGTAAAGTAATCGACGACTATGATAATGTAACCATGCACCCCGACTTAGATAGGATTACAATGCATAAAATCAATACCCCACTTGGAAAAATGGCCAACAACAATGACGGGGTGTAAAGGAGCAGGGTGGGTGTGTTAAATCAAAAAATTTCTCATATAGCCTACACCATACAAATACATCCATCTCCTAACCCATTTGACCCCCACACCCATGTTTAGCCTATTTTTTTCTCCCAAAGGCTCAAAAATAATCAAAAAGGGGCTTAAAAGGCCCCAAAAGAGCCAAAATATATCACCAAGGAGCCAAAAGGCTCACAAAGGGGTTAAAAGGCCCAAAAAGGGGCTAAAAACCCTAAAAGGGCTTAAATTCCCCAAAAGGAGCTACGAAATAAGGAAAAAGGGCTTAAAACCCTAGGTAGGGCCCAAAACCCTGACCAGGGGCTAAAATACCTAAGTGGAGAAAAAATCTATAAAAGGAGGTGTGCGGGTCACCATCAAACATGTCCATTTTTCCATGTCGTTGGAATGCTAGCATGAGTACCTTGAGAGACCTTTCACTCTTAAGCTATCTATCCCCCCTACCATTCCATTCTTCCATCTGCATCTGGACATTCCCATTCTCTTTGGTGTGTTGAGACATAACTCCACCCATTCCCACCCTGTGGAGAGGTAGTCTTTCAGTTTGGGCATGGTGGCCCTCTTTCAAGCTAGATAGGTATAGCAATTTGTCTTGTTGTGTTTATTTTACAATCTGTAGATGATCTTGTTTACCTTAGCTCTAATGGTTTGTTGCAGGTTTTGTTCTATTTGGTTCTAACATTATATTGCAGGGTTTTTATTTTCTTTGCCCACAGAAGCTCTACCCTTTTGTCCTGTAGACGAAAGGGCAAGTGCTTCTGCACGTAGCTAGAGCTTCTTCCCTACTACAGTTTGGTGACCATACCAGGTCGATCCCATAGGTTCCCTGGATTTGTTTAGTATTCTAGATTTCTAAGTAGTTGTTTAGGAATTTTTTTCCATTTCTTTCCAGTTCTATTATTGGTCGAGACCCCTTGAGGCCAAGCTGAGCCTATTCTGCCACAATACCAGTTACCGTCGATCATTCCCAACTCATATTTTTAAAATTTCTCCGTCTTTGGACCAAGTCATTGATTTCAGGCCAAAAAAGGGCAACCCCATCGCTCATATTTAGCCTAGAAGAGCGACCCCTCACTACATTTCCCTTGACATGAGAAACCTGCCTCTGTAGGCTGATTCGCCTATTTTGGGCTAGCAGGGGAAACCCCCTCACCTATTCTGGGATAATAGAGGCGAACCCCTCACAACATTGGCCTTGAAAAGAGCGATTTACCTCTTGGGTTGTCTGTTTCAACTGTTCGGACTGTCAGTGTGGCTCAGTTGCCACTGTCCAACAAATTTTATTTTCCTACAAGTAATTGGTTTAGTTTGGCTGAGTATATGGTTAATCATTTACAAATATAAATCTAACTAAATGATTAGTTTTATTTCTACACAATTTTAGTTTTAAAAATCATCAGTGGAAATAAACCTCCTTGCACAGCCCTTCCTCTTCTTCTCAAAGATCACCCTCTGGGGTATTATGAGATAAGACGGAGGGTTGAGTAAGTATAGTAATAGGCACCTGTCAGTGCTATTTTTCTAAACCATTAAAAATAGGTGTCTTGGAAGGTAAAGGGGGTGAAGACCATTGGGGGTCTCACAACGTTTGTGTCCTCCATTTTGACCAAACTTTCATTTGAAGGGTGACCTATGGATCTACGGGTGGGCTTGTTCCCACTTTGATGAGAGCCTAGCACCCTTTCTTTGCCTAAGAGGGATACACGGATAGCGTATTCATTGGACAAATGTACATGATTGTTAGTTCATAGTTTCATTTTCATTTCTCTTTAATTTTACTGGTTTTTTTTATATATTACAGGTTGCCCATTGTTCAAACTATACAAAAAACCAGAAACATCTTCTAACCATACTCATACACCAAAGTATATTTGAAATGTGATTGCAGAAAATAATTTAAAATGAACAGTACTCATGCACTAAAAATGCACACAACCACACCACTTAAGCCAACCAAACTTGGTTCATGATGCCGAGCGAACCTCTTAAAATCAATCAATTTACATTAATTCAAAGTTTTGTAGTTTGAGGACATAAGTCCCTGATTACCTTAACCGTGGGAAGTGCTTGGGCTATGCCCTAAAACTCATTGTGAGGAGTACCATGGGAACCCCAAAGTAGCAAGACAATGAGAGGAATTGCCAAGCAAAACGGGCAACAACCCCTACCGATTGACTAGTAAAACCTGTGAGGAAAAATACAAGCGTTGTATTTTGGCAGTCTTGGTGGCCAAGAAACCACCTGCAAGCCACTAGGAATCCATTTAAATGGGGTCCAGATATTCATTACCAATTACATTGTTTGATTCACTAAAGGACACCATTGATCCATCACGCTCCTCCTCTCATCTCAGGGGGGAGTCCCCTCAGTTTGTCCCATTGAACCAATACTATCGAGACCATTCTCAATGACCTTCTATACCGTCAGAAGTTCACACAACCTCTGAATCTAACTTAGATTCATACCAATTCGAGTGAAACTTGCACACTGTACCATCTAGCCCCATGGCTGGTGCAAACCTGGATCCATTTTCCAGAGGGTTCATTGGTGGTGGACCCATGTCCATCCCTCAAATCATCACCAACATTTATGTCGGTGGTCCTAGCACAGCTGCGCAGAACATTATAAGTCAGCTACCCAGTACTAGCAAACCCACACCTATACTAACCATTCCCTTTGTCCCACCATTCATACCTGGGGGCAGTGGCCCTTCCACGACTGTGTCAGCTATCCCCATCACGGAAAGTCAGCCGCAGGTGCCCCTAGTCACACGGGGCCATCACATTCCTGTAAACCCCAACACCATTACTGGTCCCTCCTTCACTAACGTTGGGTCTAACCTCCCTTTCATGGCTCACCTGAACTTGCTTGACTTGGCTATGTTAAGCAACAACCCAATCTACCATCAATCCCATTGGCCTCCCATGCCAACCAAACTCCCATCAGACATTCCAAATTTTTAGGGGAAGGCAAGGGAATGCCCTCATAACCACATAATGATGTTTCACCTATGGTGCTCATCAATCAACATCTTATATGACTTGATCAGTTTGATCCGAAAATCCCCAATCCAAAGATGAAGCCATCTTGAAAGCCCAGCAGTTTGATCTAATTTATTCTCAGTCTGGAAACCTTTATACCATTATTCCAGACGCTCCCCGTGCAAGCACTTCCTACCGTGACACGTCAGGAGCATCTCATGCCGCATATGGCATCATAGGCTTGGTTTCCCATCAATCACAACAACATGTAACACCACCTATGAGGCCACCACACTTAATCAACACCCCTAGTGTTTCCCACCCAAACTAGGCTCCCGACTACTTAAGGATGATGTCTCAGTTTGGAGCCACAACCTCCTATGCACAACCCATGACCAGATTTGTAGCACAACAATATCCGGGACAGATGACCGGATTTGTAGTACCAACTCCCCCCGTCTACTATGCATCACTAGCAAAAGGTTCCCCATCCCCCACCCCAGCTCCGTCAGCACCTTTGGGACGAGTGTTTGCTCCAGAAAATCGTCCCAACCAATCTGCCCCCAATAACCAACCAGGGAAAGCCAGAAATAAGCAGGCTAGGAATCGAGGCAATAACCAACCACAAGGAGGTGGCCAACAACCAAATCCTCCCAACAACATTGGGGAAAAATGGCTAGCTCAAAATCCCCAGCAACCAAACCCACCTATAGGAAACACTCCATTATGCACAAATCATCCATAAAAACTATGCGACATCTACGACCACTATACACGTTAATGCTCCTTCATGGGTCACACTAAGCAGGCCATTTAGAATGATGTTCAGCACGATACCAATGCGGTAGTCCTAGCTCAACCAAACCTGGCACCACCGGGACCTCCAACCATGGTGCTCCAGAACCCATTATCAATCCAAGGATTGGTAGCAACTACGTATTTACCCCTTCCTTCTTCTGTAGCTCCTGCTGTGCCCCCGCCTACAGAAACAGGATCCCATCACCTACTGGTGATGATAACTAAAGAGATCAACCTACAGACTAGGTGAAACTAGTACATATATGCTACTAAAAATGTTGACCCATCAGTAACATCCACATCCAACACTTCTAGCATTCCTCTTGTTGGAGCAGGACCCCGCAGCTACAGAAGAAGCTGCTGATTTTGGCGGAAAGACAGAAGTTTAGCGGAAAAAGGACAGGGCAGAGCTACGACGGTGTAGCACGTTTCCAGCTGGAGAGCAGAGCCGGAAACCATGACTTTTGGGATAGAAAAGTCAAGGAGACAACGGTACCAGAGCGGCTGAGAGAAGAAAGCTCAACCACTGCATTGAAGGCAGCGGCGGAAGACAGGAGGGCTCAGCGACCCTCATAAAGAAGAAGGAGAAACGAGGCTCAAGCATTGAAGGAGAAGGACAGAAAGAGAAGCGGTGCATAGTACCCATGGTCAGTACCGGGAAGCATGGAAGACTGCAGAGAGCTGCGGTGTGACGGGAAGCGGCTACCTCAAGGACAGAGAGGACCGACTGTCACTGTTTAGGGTATGGGTTTACTGTTGGGACAGGCCCACAGTGTTGTAATGGCACGACCTTTGGGCTGCCTATAAAAGCTTGCATTTTTGGATTGTA
>LPNX011047854.1:224551-329891 GCA_001517045.1 Pseudotsuga menziesii | reverse complement strand
ATGGATGTGATTGTATTTGCTTATTGTTACTAGTTATTATGCATGTAATGATAGTAGCAGTAGACGAATGTATGTGTTGTTTCGTTCATAATATTGCAAAATACTAAGGATAAGTCGAAGTATTGCAGTAGGTTGTTTAAGGATTATTTCACGTCTGTCACTAATTACCAGTTATTCATAATAGACTTCTGAAAAGTAGAGTGTCGCACATTGGCGCAATCAACGTTAAGAGCGTAAAGTCGCAGTGGTAAGGTATCGCAGAGAAGCGATATCGCATCGGCAGAGGAGCTGCGATGCGAGATACTGCGAGCTGAGGGCTTAGCGTTGAGGAGAGGATAGGTGTTCCGCGGTGCGCAGAGATGTGGTAAGGATTGGGAAGCTGCGAGTAAGTGGAAGTTGTGCGACGCGAGAGGAATCCGAGCAACCGGTGCGGGGTTGAGCATCGCTCGGGTGAAAGTGCTGCGAGTAGAAGGGGACGTGCGATGCGCAGAGCCAGTTGAATTAGTGGCGCACAGGAGAAAAGGGGAAAGAAGTAGGATGTACAGAACCTGGTCCAAGACACTTGAGTCTTGGCCAACCCATTAGATTCACTTCAGGTGAGACTTCAGATCGCTTTGCGGTCTGTTGCCGAAAGGGCCAGTGATTTTGGGGTATTGTTGATTAATTATAGTAAACCCGGGTCTGCTCATGCAATCAACACCTCTTCACCTTCCTCTCCCTCCCATGGATGGGAAAACTAGAGGTCGGTGTCTCCCCTTCAAGCGCCTTGCCAACAACACCACCGCAAGAGTGGAAGTTAACTATAGCATCGTCGATGATTTGGCCCAATCACCTACGGCCATGACTACTCTCGAGGTAGTTAAAACATTCCCAACACAGTAGAAATCCTTACTAGCCATGATCAGTGTTGTAGATCCCTCCAACTCCAGATTGATCACATTCGATTTGGACAATGGAGAGCCTAAAATGCCATCAACCATCGCCTTCCATATTTCAGTATCGATTTGGAATTTTGTCGCGCACTGATGCATTGTTGATGATGGGGAATTCACTTGTGTCATGTCAACCTTGGTCTGGCAAAAACTTGGGTCCCCTATCTTGCATCCATCCACCACTACCCTACGTGCCTATGATGACCACCCCGCTAGATCCCAAGGCATCCTTCCACACATCCCCGTCTCTTTAGCAAGGAAATTAGTCCTAATTGACATAGAAGTCATTAATGCTCATTTCCATTACAACCTTCTCTTAGTACGTAGCTACATGTATGCTATGAAAGCCATAACATATACCTTTTTCCACCTTATGATATTCCCTCATGACGGGAAAATTGTAACCATGAACCAGATAACTTACCATGATCCGCAGGGGCCAATGGCACCATCCAACATTATCCCTACTATCGATGTTATCGTCGACAGCACAGCCACCACCCCCGGTTGTTGAACATAGGCCCTAGGTTGTTCACCGACACCTCCATGACAGCTTCCTTCCCCTTCGTGTCACCTCCACCGACACCAAGTGACACTCTAGATTTATGCATGCTCTCATCCAGCACCATGGCACCCAATCCCCAACCGTAGCCGCACCCCCAACCACAACCACAGCCCCAATAGCAATTGCACCCCCAACCACAACCATGGCCCAAACCGCGGCCCCACCCCCAACCGTAGCCGCAACCCCATCCGCATCTGCAACCTCAAATGCAATCACCTGGGAATTACTGGGGCTCTCTACCAGTCCATACAATTCCCTTCCTCTTCCCACCATCAGGCATCATAAGTAATCCTGTTATTGCTACTTTGAATTTACCAAACTTTACGCTCGGAATTCCAATATGGTACTTGGAACCACCTGCCCAGCCCTTGATACCCTGATTTGTGCTAACTCTCGTCCAACCTATTGAGACACTGAAATTCCCCCCTCCAAGCCCACAAAGACCACCTTCCACACCTACACCAGCCCCGCCTGATCCAAATAGGGCTAGGGGCAAGAACACCAAAGAGGCATCCAAACCCCGGTAGACTCCTCCTTGTGCTGTGTGCGATGTATAGGGCCACGCAACCCAAAATTGTCTAGAAATATGCATCCTTTGCACACACCTAGATGCCATGGATACAATAGAGGATTTTCTGGTCATCATCCTCCCTTTTCTACCAACAGCCAAAAACAAATCCTTGAGAACAAACCATGCATGCACCCTTTGCAGCTTGTATGGACATTATTCTCACCACTTTCAAGACTTGGCTAAGTTTCAAGCTTCCCTAAGCAATATTCGGAAGCATTCCCTTCAATTCTAAGTCACGCTCATCAAGGAGATCCACCCTCCGATTTCGTCGTCGACCACCACAACCATTTACATGATCTCTAACTCCAGTATTCCTTTCGTCTCCTCACCTGAGGAAGATCCACCTGATCTATCTAGGTGCCACTGTCAGGACAATGGAGAGATCTGTAAAACCACCACTGGTTTTACACATTTTCACTTATCCCATGGCATCGAATTGGTTCTTCCCATTGAAGGTTGGATTCCACAACCCCTCCCTACCGATGAACGTTGTCTTCACAAGGGGGCACATCTCTTCGTTTACTCAAACGACCAACTCTTGAAGAATCCCTGCAACAGGCTCCCCCTCAAGAGGTTCTATCCCTAATGTATTCCACAATGAGTCACTTGGGGCATAGTTTTTATTTTTTGTTTTACATCATCTTTTAACACAATTTCGTGAACCCCTCTAGTCGTTGTTCCGTGTCTAGTTGTAGTGAGCTGATTATAGAACTTCGTCGCATCATTTGCATAAGAGTAGGAAGATAGTATCCATGCCCCTGCACCGCTGGTATCCCATTGAAGGGTTTGGTTTCCCATCTACACATGCAAATAGTATGTTTTTTGTATGGTCTATCGACCACCAGGCTAGCATACCGTCAAGTCCCCAGACCTGTCCTGAAGTTCAAGGCCTCTTCGTATCTCCCCAGTTGCACAATGCTCCTGGGTCGAGAAATGAACTTTAGACTACCTCCCTCCCTACTGATTCTGTAGGCCATTTCCTGAAGTCATGTCACTTTGTGTGTCACCATGAGGATCACTTTGTGTGTACGTTGAGCTAGCTCCATATCCATAGGCCCCCATTTGGTTTAGTTTTTCCCCATGCACCACCGCACCACGGGCAGCATCACTAGCTGCTAGTCAGATTCATCCAGAGTCTGTTTTGATCGCCCTTCACACCGTTGGTTTCGTTTTTTTGTCCACTATCTATTGATGGGACCATTGTCTCATTTTCTATGAGTAATTTCCACGGCCATTTCCTCAAAGTTACCATGGTTTACGTGCCCTTCGCATATAACTGTCTAATCCGTCCACTGCGGATTTCTGAAAAATTTCTCAGAAGTCATGTCATTTTGCATGCATTTGGAATATGACTACCTCTGGACTTGCGCTTACATCATATGTAGTCTAGTACGTCCACTGTAACTTACACTGATTCTCTGAACCGATTACCAGAGGTCACCTCGGTTTGCATGCCTCTGCCGCGAACCGTAACATGCATGTATTGGTATGTTCAAGAGCCACATGCTCCATCCATGTTGCACGCTAGGTCACCTTTCACTATCCTGCCATGCGGTACCACTAGTGCCCCCAGCCTGGTTGACCATAACGGAGTTTCTGTTAACCTCTTTTCTGACTACCGAAATAATGAAAATATTTTCGAGCGCCCTTGCTTCCTTTCTCGCTTGTTAAAGTATAAGAAAGGGCATCTACATTGTCTCATTTACCTCCTTTTACAGACTATGTAGACTACCATATGAAAAGGACCACCTTGGCACATTCAAGCCAAGAACATTTCCCTTTGCATCCTTTTATGCTTTCTCGAGCATTGGGACCGAACATTACGAAAAAGCTCATCATGGGTTGTCTTTAAGCTATTTTCCAACCTTCTCATAAAGAAAATATCGTTGAGCAAACTTGGTTTCATTCATGCTCGTAAAAGTATTTGAATGACCGTTAAGTCAGTACAGGTTTAACCTTTCCCGGCCTGATTAGACTACCAACGGTAAAGAAGTCTCCTATCCCCTAAAGGATGGGAAAGCTCTCCTATGTACACTTTTATCCTTTTTTGGGAACAAGAGACTATCAATGAAAAAGAGACCCCACTGGAGTCTTCTTCATGCTTTTAGACTCTATAAAATTGAAAGCACCCTCAAGCATTTACTTTCTTGGGCTCGTGAAAAAATCCAGGAGATCATACCATAACAGTGTCTTTAGACACCACCCCACATGTTACAGTTCAGCATCATCGCCCCTTTGGGTCGCCTTTGTTCAAAGTATTCTGCGATGAGTCTTCCTTGGATCCCATGAACACCAAAAGTGTCTACCTCCCCCAATTAATTCCCATATGTAGTTACATTCCCAGTATTACAACTATGATCCCTCTCTCATGAGTCAGTTTCATTTGTTTCTAGGTCAACCCTGCCATCATACTCTGAACAAAGAAAGTTTGATTCCCCTGTACCCCTCCTACCCCTGTTCCCGAATTCAGTGTGTCAGTCACTAGATTGTCTCACACCCTTGGTTTTCTTCCTCGTGCTTTTGGTCAAGGAAACACAATTTCCTCGGTCAACTGCAGGTCTCCCTCTATCGACAACAATACATCTATTCCAAAGGATAGACCCAGAGATCCCTGTATCCTGGTTTCATTAACCTCATTGATGAGTTCCTTGGACCAATTGAGAGGAGTCCTTAGTGCCTCTCAGGATGGTTGTGTCTCACATGCTCGACTTCAGCCACATCATCGCACCATTGAGATTCATATAGGGTATTGGTCCATATAGTATTCAGTAAAAGACACCAAGTGTCACCTGACTCTAGCAGATTGGTGAGTCTATGAAGCGACCCAGATAGGTTGACGTCCCTTGTGATTTTTGGGTTGTGTTGGCGACAGTGTTCAGAATCCCTAAAGTATTTCTTCCTTATAAATTCATAATTGATGCAGCATATTGTACCACAGAGACTCTGACTCTCCGTTAGTGAGTCCTTACAGTTATGTACCCCTCCAGATCTAGCAAACCATTATTTATGAAGATGTATAATTCCTTGAGAATTCCATGGGTCCGATGTATCAGTTCTTCAGATCAATATTGTATTAAGTCTCTCAGTGAGGCCACCATTATGTAACAACAGTTGTACATTATCGACTCTTGCATTTTGGAGCCTAGATCACATTATTATTTTGACATTGTTACAAGCATGGGTATTCCCGCCTCGTCCATATACATGTCACACATTATTTTTATCTCACCCATTGATGGGAACCAACATTAATTTTTACCATGTCTCGAACGAAGAAGCACTGCTTCTTCACAGGTCTCTCCACTATCCAATGATGTCCATCGGCCATACGATGAGCTCCTGCCCCCACACATCAAGGGAAATCTGTTAACCCAAACAATTGCTCATATAGCCTACACCATGCAAATTCATCCATATCCTAACCCATTTGACCCCCACACCCATGTTTAGCCTATGTTTTTCTCCCAAAGGCTCAAAAATAATCAAAAAGGGGCTTAAAAACCCCAAAATAACCAAAATAGCTCACCAATGAGCTAAAAGGCTCACAAAGGGGCTAAATGGCCCAAGAAGGGGATAAAAACCCTAAAAGGGCTTAAATTACCCAAAAGGAGCTACAAAATAAGGAAAAAGGGCTTAAAACCCTAGGTAGGTCCCAAAACCCTGACTAGGGGCTAAAATCCCTAAGTGGAGAAAAAAGTTATAAAAGGAGGTGTGGGGATCACCATCAAACACATCCATTTTTACCTATCATTAGAATGCTGGCATGAGTACCTTGAGAGACCTTACACTCTCAATCTATTCATCCCCCCTACCATTCCATTCTTCCACCTGCACATTCCCATTCTCTTTGGTGTGTTCAACCATAGCTCCACCCATTCCCATCCTATGGAGAGGTAGTCTTTCAGTTTGGGCATGGTTGGCCTCTTTCAAGCTAGATAGGTATAGCAATTTGTCTTGTTGTGTTTATTTTGTAGTCTATAGATGATCTTGTTTACCTTAGCTCTAATGTTTTGTTGTAGGTTTTGTTCTATTTGGCTCTAAGATTGTATTGTAGGGTTTTATTTTGCTTTGCTCATAGAGGCTCTACCCTTTCATCCTATAGACGGAAGGGCAGGTGCTTCTGCACATAGATAGGGCTTCTGCCCTACTATAGAGTGTGCTTTTTAGGATAAAATTGTGGACAGGGTGGGCATTTCTTAACCGCCTCATGACAATCTTTGAATATTGAGGGCCAAAAATACCTAGCGCGGAGGATTTTAGGATTTGTTGCCATCCCAAAAAGATGACCACCACATGCTCTAGAGTGGCAATCATTCATAACTTGTTCATCCTCTTCATGTGTAAGGCATCACCAAAGAATGGAATCAATACCACGTCGATACAACATATCGTTTAAAATGAGATAATACTTTGCGTGGTGATGGATACGACGAAAATCGTCACGGGATATGTCAGGCTGAAATCTCTGGGTCTGGAGATAAATGATCAAATCTCCATACCACGAGTTTGTTGTGCCAATCAGGAACAAGAATTCATCTGGAAATGAATCATCGGGCTCAACTTCCATCATAGCATAGAAAAGTCCACACATCAACTCGATGAAAACCAAGGACTTCTTTAAAGTAGCCTTAGCAAACTCAAGATCAAATTCTTGTAAGATAACAATCCAATGGGAATACTTTCCCCCTAGTACTTGATGATTTAGAATATAATACATGGGGTTTTGATCCGCGAGTATAATTGTGGTGCAAAGTAATATGTAGTGACATAATTTATGCACAGCAATGACCGTAGCCAAAGCGAGCTTCTCCACACAAGAGTAACGAGTTTCAAAGTCAAGAAGACTCTTACTCATGTAATAGATCATGTGTTCTTGGCCGTTGGAATCTTCCTACACTACAACCATACCAATGGTGGTAGTGGAGGAAAAAACATACATTATAAATTCTTTTAAGTAATCTGGGGGGTGTATCACCCATGACTGAGTCAGAGCGTGTTTCAGATTATCAAAAAATCGTTGGGTTTGGTCATCCCAAAAAAATGGAGTGTCCTTCTTAAGGAGACACATATAGCTGTGTGTTTTATCTACGAAGCTGCATATGAAACGACGAAGAAAGTTTGCCTTCCCTTGAAAACTTTGGAGTTCTGTGATGTTTGTCGGGGTGGATAAGCCAAAATAGCAGCAATTTTCAAGGGATCAATCTGGATGCCATCTTTGGAAACCACAAAGCCAAGAAGACGTCCAGTCTCAATACAAAAGACACATTTGTATGGATTAAGCCAAATATTATAATGACAACACCTAAGGAAAATGTCTCTAAGGTGCCCCGGGTGGTACTCACGTTGTTGTGAATGAGTAGGGAGATCGTCAAGATATGGCTCCACGATGTGCTTGATATCGTGAAAATCATAGGACATGGCACGCTGGAATGTAGCTTTGGGATTCTTTATACCAAAGGGTAGCTTCCTATATGAAAAGGTTCCCCGATGGAAAATGAATGTCGTTTTATGTTGATTGGTGGGAATAATCTCTATCTGATTTTAGCCAGAAAAGTCATCCATGCAAATCCTTTGTTCTCTGCATCATTCATCATCATCCTTGTTCTATCTATCCTAGGAATAATCCATCCGATGACTTGTGCACAAGGGAAAATTTCCAATATAGTTGTCACCTTGGTTATCCTGGATCTCAGCATGTTATCATATAGGGCCAGGTCTTCCAACCCCACTTCTGGAACTTTCTTTTCTACCAGCAAGTGATAAATATTACCCTATTTGAACTCGTTCCTAGCTCCAGTGACTACCTTTGTGTCCTCATAAATTACTTCAACCCTTGACACAGGTGCAACTTCCACAACTTCTGCATCTGAATCATATTCAACAATATTTACCTTATTTTTCCCTTTCTTTGTCATACTGTCAGGTGTACATGTTGACTGTAAAAAAATAGAACAAGTTTTAGCATTTACATCATTAAACAAACTTATGCATTTGAATGAGAGAATAAAACAAAATGGATATGATATGCTAGGAAAACTATTCAAAACAATCATCAGTATTTTTCATTACCCTGCTATCCTTGGCCATTAGGTCAAGACAAAATGGTGCAAGTCAGTGGGTCAAATTTTGGAAATAAAGACTCTGGACATAGGTGAACCTCGGCCTCTTTACTCTTAGAAAAGAAACATGACCTAACAACTACGAGGATTTTCCGTACTTTGACGCAAAGACTTGATAGGGTTCACGGCCCAAAAGGCCACGCTCCAATGCTCAGGGCAACGATGTCCTAGGTTCAAATCTTCAAGCTCAACCTCCCATGGGAGAAATATATAGCGCTAAAAACCCCAGGGTTTTCCTGAAATGAGGAGACTATGGTTTCCACTAACGCTCGGAAATGAGCAACATGTTTGCTCCATGACGGCAAAAATCTTGGGCCTCTGGATATTCATCATGATCTAACAAGCTGTGGGCAGAAAATGCCTCCAAATGGACTGGTGAGGCTATGAAAGTAGGTAGGGAGGCCAGGGAAAGTTTGAAACCTAAAAGGAAACAACGAACCTAAAATGAAAGGGGAAACCCCCTTTTAAACCCACAACAAATCCCACCCAACCCTTCTCGGGAGAACCACAAGCGACAGGTCAAAAAATCATATTTAACTCGTCTAACCAACACAAATGAATGAAAAACCTACCTGGAAAACAACAAGACGGACATGCAGTCGAAGATACTTGGTAGGGACATGCCACGTAAGCTCCACAGGTGATCTCCACCAATCGTATAAAATCTAGGACGGGATAAATTGAAAAAAAGATTTCAAACCGTCACCATAAAAGGAAATGGTAAAAACCATTGTTCCCCGAGTATAAATAGACATTCGCTAGTGAAAGGCCTTTAAAAGTGGTAGGTAAAACCATTAAAATTGCATGTGCATGGACAAACACCGTCGGTAACAAAAATAGCGCATCGGGTGGAAAATGATAAGTCAATATGCAAACAACACCAACAATGGCGGCTTGATACATCCCAACACAGCCGCAACCACCATCTTAAGACTCAACAATGTGCCTGCATTCCCTTTGTGGATCGAAATTCAAAAATAAAATCGACGAGAAAAACTGGACAACAACCACCGTAGAGGATCCAAGACTAAAAGTTCTTCGTCGTAGCGGCAGCAACTAAGAAAGACATCCACCATGGCAGATCGCAAAAAATCAGCACTAGCTCCAATAATAACTTGCAAACATGCCCGCCATGACGGCTGAGCGATAAAACCATCATACAACATGGCGGGGCAGAGAATTCGAAAGAAGTTTTGATTCTCAACATAACTCCTCATCCGTCGTTGCGGCATGAACACAAGAAACCTTCGTCGTAGCGGATTCGATAAATCAAACAAAGACACAAACAAAAGATCAGCTGCCGTAGTGGCCATGGACTTGAGAAGCCATCTCCTGTAAAGGAAAAAAACATCGAGAGTTTACCTGCAGTCAAACTAAAAATTCCTTCGTCGTTGCGGCTCAAAATCGATAAGCTTTCTGCCATAGTAGCTTGAAAGTCAGGAACCATCCACTGTAGTGGGATAAAAATAATCGGAATCCTTTCTGATACTCATACCAAAAATCACCCGCCATTGCAGCTTGAACCACAAGAAGCTGTCCACCGTAGCAGCTCAAAACTTGACAAACCATCCGCTATAGCGGGTCAAAAGCACATTTTCTGCCTTAATGAAAAATGAAATTCTTGAAAATTTTCCATGATAGAAACAAGCCATAAATGCTGGATTTCAAACTCAAAGTTCCTAAGAAGCAAAACTAGGATTTTAAAGGGGGTCCTAAAAAATGTAAATTTTTTTGGGGAAATATAGTTGCAACAGCAACATTGGGGTGTCAGGCCATTTCAGTCACTTGCTCTAGAGAGTAGCTAGGGCTATTATGTGCTATCATGAGCACCATTAGACATTCTACATGATGTATACATTGAAAGATATCTAGCTTCAATATTTTTGACATTTTGTATATGAAAGACAGAGTACTTCAGTGAGGGTCTTGTGACCATTATTTTTGTAAAAACACTTTATATATATATATATATATAGACTTATTTTCAGTTTGTATATGTGCTTCAAATGGGAACTGATATTTACATGAGTTTTACATGTCTTTTATTGTTTATTTAATTTACAATGGACCATGTTTTGTTTATAATAGTTATGTATGGGAAATATACTAGTCTAGAATGTAGTTTTCCAACGAGTCGGCAACCGTGTTGTAAGACCTATGAATGTGCCTATAAGTGATTGACTCGAATGACCTGTCTAACAGACGCACTCTTAGAAAGAGATGAAGAAGTGTGGGGTTCCTGATGGTGTAAACATGGTTTAAATGAAAAACCACTAGGTTTGAGTCCATGAACACTACCAAGTCATGAATGTCCCAAGATGCAGCCTCGATCAACAAACCTATCACTGCATGATACTTGGTGATGTTGTTGGTAGTTGGACCAATATAAATTTCCCCTGAACTAACTACATCATGTTTTGGGGAATACAAAACCCAAGTAGTTGAAGCAAGTTTCAAGGTATGATAGCAAGCACCATCAGCAAAACCATAAAAAGCCATCGGATCTGCATAACCAAAACGTGGTATAAACAACATTGACAAGAAACTCAAAACCATATTGAAAAGACAAAAACATGCTAAAATGTCAAACAATATACATATATACAAGGTACCATACATAAATGACTTCAAGAATAGTACCTCTTCAGGTGCAACCCATTGCGAGGTTTCCCGAAGGGTATCCCATCATAGTCTATGAGCTCGTAGGCCCCTTTCTATAACACTTTATTGATGATAAAGTGACCATACCAAATACATTCAAACTTCCATTTCCCTAACATTTCATGTCTCTGATCGTAATTCAGAACCATGTCACCTTCATTAAATACTCGAGGTTGAACAAACTTATCGTCCTTGGCCTTAACGCATTTTTTGTGTGCCTCGTTAGCCAAGGAAGGATCTCTTCTACTTTCATCAAGGTTGGTTAAGTACAAAAACTGTTCTTCTTCGACAGAAGTGTTCACAAGAAGTTCTACTGCAAGTTTAAGTGATGGGATTTGACACTCGACAGGGAGGACAACTTCTAGTCTGTAAACTAGTTAAAAGGGCATGAAACCATTTTTTGTTTTAACTGAAGTCCTATAAGCCCACAATGCGAAAAAGAGAGTCAAATTCCGGTTGGATTTGTGATCTCCAACCATCCTACGCAACATAGTTTTCAAAACTTTTTCAATTCCCTCGACCTGACCATTAGCCTATGGGTAATACAGAGTTGAGTTTTCATGGAAAAAACTCATCTTAGCACTTGACTCAGCCATCATCTTATTGCGGAAATGGGATTCGCGGTCAGTGACTATGGCTTGAGGAAATCCAAACCTAGCTATCAAATGGTTAAATAAAAAGAGGGCAGTATTCTTTCCATCCTCAACATATGTAGGCATTGCATCAACCCATTTTTTAAAGTAATCGACGACTATGATAATGTAACCATGCACCCCAACTTAGGTAGGATTATAATGCATAAAATCAATACCGCACTTGGAAAAATGGCCAACAACAATGACGGGGTGTAAAGGAGCGGGGTGGGTGTGTTAACCCAAAAAATTTCTCATTTAGCCTACACCATGCAAATACATCCATTTCTTAACCCACTTGACCCCCACACCCATGTTTAGCCTATTTTTTTCTCCCAAAGGCTCAAAAATAATCAAAAAGGCTCTTAAAAAGCCCCAAAAGAGCCAAAATAGATCACCAAGGATCCAAAAGGCTCACAAAGGGGCTAAAAGGCCCAAAAAGGGGCTAAAAACCCTAAAAGGGCTTATATTCCCCAAAAGGAGCTACGAAATAAGGAAAAAGGCCTTAAAACCCTAGGTAGGGCCCAAAACCCTAACTAGGGGCTAAAAGCCCTAAGTGGAGAAAAAATCTATAAAAGCAGGTGTGGGGTTCACCATCAAACATGTCCATTTTTCCGTGTCGTTGGAATGCTAGCATGAGTACCTTGAGAGACCTTTCACTCTCAATCTATTCATCCCCCCTACCATTCCATTCTTCCACCTACACATTCCCATTCTCTTTGGTGTGTTGAGACATAACTCCACCCATTCCCAGCCATTCCCAGCCTATGGAGAGGTAGTTTTTCAAATTGGGCATGGTGGCCCTCTTTCAAGCTATATAGGTACAACAATTTGTCTTGTTGTGTTTATTTTGCAATATGTAGATGATCTTGTTTACCTTAGCTCTAATGGTTTGTTGCATGGTTTGCTCTATTCGGTTCTAACATTGTATTGCAATGTTTTATTTTTCTTTTCCCACAGAAGCTCTACCATTTTGTCATGTAGACGAAAGGGCAGGTGCTTCTGCACGTAGCTAGGGATTCTACCCTACTATAGTTTGGAGACCATACCGGGTCGATCCCACAAGTTCCCTGGATTTGTTTAGTATTCTAGATTTCTAAGTAGTTGTTTAGGAATTTTTTTTGCATTTCTTTCCAGTTCTATTATTGGTCGAGACCCCTTGAGGCCGAGTTGAGCCCGTTCTGCCATAGTACCAGTTACTGTCAGTCGTTACCAGCTCATATTTTTTAAATTTCTTTGTCTTTGGACCAAGTCGTTGATTTCAGGCCAAAAAGGGCGACCCCATCGCTCAGATTTAGCCTAGAAGAGAGACCCCTCACTACATTTCCCCCGACATGAGAAACCTGCCTCTGTAGGTTGAGTCGCCTATTTTGGGTTGGCAGGGGTGACACCCTCACATATTCTAGCTGACAGAGGTGACCCCCTCACCACATTGGCCTTCAAAAGAGTGATTTACCTCTTGGGTTGTCTATTTCGACTGTTCAGACTGTCAGTGCGGCTCTGTCGCCACTGTCCAGCAGCTTTCCTTTTCCTGCAAGTAATTGGTTTAGTTTGGCTGAGTATATGGTTAATCATTTACAAATATAAATCTGCCTAAATGCTTATTTTTATTTCTGCACAGTTTTAGTTTTAAAAATCATCAGTGGAAATAAACCTCCTTGCACAGCCCTTCCTCCTCTTCTCAATCATCACCCTTTGGGGTACTCTGAGATAAGATGGAGAGTTGAGTAAGTATATTAATAGGCACCTATTTTTGCTATTTTTATAAACCATTAAAAATAGGTGTCTTGGAAGGTAGAGGGGGTGAAGACCATTGGGGGTCTCACGTCGTTTGCGTCCTCCATGTTGACCGACCTTGCACTTGAAGGATGACCTATGGATCTACGAGTGGGATTGTTCCCACTTTGATGAGAGCCCAACACCCTTTCTTTGCCTAAAACGGATACATGGATAGGGTAGTCATTGGAAAAATGTACATGATTTTTAGTTCATAGTTGCATTTTCAGTTCTCTTTAATTTTACTGGTTTTTTCATATATTACAGGTTGTTCATTGTTCAAACTATACAAAAAACCAGAAACATCTTCTAACCATACTCTTACACCAAAGTATATCTGAAATGTGATTGCAAAAAAATAATTTAAAATGAACAATACTCATGCACTTAAAATGCACACAACCACACCACTTAAGCCAACCAAACTTGGTTCATGACGCCAAGCGAACCTCTTAAAATCAATCAATTTACAGTAATTCAAGGTTTTGCAATTTGAGGACATAATTCCCTGATTGCCTTAACTATGGGAAGTGCTTGGGGTATGCCCTAAAACTCATTGTGAGGAGTACCACGAGAAACCCAAAGTAGCTGGACAACGAGAGGAATTGCCAAGCGAAATGGGCAACAACCCCTACCAATTGACTAGTAAAACCTCTGAGGAAAAATCAAAGCGGTGTCTTTTGGCGGTCTTGGTGGCCAAGCAACCACCTGCAATCCATTAGGAATCCATTTAACTAGGGTCTAGATATTCATTACCAGTTACATTGTTTGATTCACTAAAAGACACCATTAATCCATCACGTTCCTCGTCTCGTCTCAGGGGGGAGTCCCATCAGTTTGGCCCATTGAACCAATACCGTCAAGACCATTGTTGATGAACTTCTATACTGTCAAAAGTTCACACATCCTATGAATTTGACTCATATTCATACCAATTTGAGTGAAATTTGCACACTATACCATCTAGCCCCATGGCTGGTGCAAACCTGGATCCCTTCTCCAGAGGGTTCATTAGTGGTGGACCTATGTCCATCCCTCAAATCGTCACCAGCATCCCTGTCGGTGGTCCTAGCATAGTTGCACAGAACATTATAAGTCAGCTACCCAATAGTAGCGGACCCACACCTATACCGACCATTCCCTTCGTCCCACCATTCATACCTAGGGGCAGTGGCCCTTCCACGACTGTGTCAGCTATCCCCATCGTGGGAATTTAGCCGCAAGTGCCCCTAGCCACACAGGGCCATTACATTCTTGTAAACCCCAGCGCCATTGCTGGTCCCTCCTTCACTAACTTTGGGTCTAACCTCCCTTTCATGGCTCACCTGAACTTGCTTGACTTGGCTAGGTTAACCAACAACCCAATCTACCATCAAGCCCATTGGCCTCCCATGCCAACCAAACTCCCATCAAAAATTCCAAATTTTGAGGGGAAGGCAAGGGAATGCCCTCATAACCACATAATGATGTTTCACCTATGCTTCTCATCAAACAGCATTGTAGATTACTCGATTAGTTTGATTTGAACGTCACCAATCCGAAGAGGAAGCCATCTTGAAAGCCCAATAGTTTGATCTGATTTACGCTTAATCTGGAAACCTTTATACCATTATTCCAGACTCTCCCCATGCAAGCACTTCCTACCATGACACATTGGGAGCATCTCATGCCACATATGGCATCATAGGCTTGATTTCCCATCAATCACAACACCATGTAACACCACCTATGAGGCCACCACACTTAAGTAACACCCCTAGTGTTTCCCACCCAAACCAGGCTCCCGACTACTTAAGGATGATGTCTCAATCTGGAGCCATAACCTCCTATGCACAACCCATGACCATATTTGTAGCACAACAATATCTGAGACAGATGACTGGATTTGTAGCACCAACTCCCCCCGTCTACTACGCACCACCAGCAAAAGGTGCCCCAGCCCCCACCCCAGCTCCGTTACCACCTTTGGGACAAGTGTTTTCTCCAGAAAATCGTCCCAACCAATTTGGCCTCAATAACCAACAAGGTAAAGCTAGAAATAACCATGCTAGGAATTGAGGCAACAACCAACCGCAAGGTGGCGGCCAACAGCCAAATCCTCCCAACAAGGCAAAATGGCATGCTCAAAATCCCCAGCAACCAAACCCACCTAGAGGCAACACTCCATTATGCACAAATCATCCATGCAAAATATGCGACGTCTACAAGCACTATACACATTAATGTCCCTTCATGGGTTGCGCTAAGCAGGCCATTTAGAATGATGTTCAGCATAATACCAATGCGTTAGTCCTAGCTCCACCCAACCTGGCACCACTAGGACCTCCACCCATGGTGCTCCAGAACCGGTTATCAATCCAAGGATTGGTAGCAACTGCATCTTTACCCCTTCCTTCTCCTGTAGCTCCCGTTGTGCCCCCGCCTACAGAAACAGGATCCCATCACCTGCTAGTGATGACAACTAAAGAGATCAACCTGTAGACTAGGTGAAACCAGTATGAATCTGCTACTGAAAATGCTGACCCATCAGCGACATCCACATCCAACACTACTAGCATTCCTCTTCCTCGACCACCACAACCATTTACATGATCTCTAACTCCAGTATTCCTTTCGTCTCCTCACCCAAGGAAGATCCACTTGGTCTATCCAAGCGCCACTTTTAGGACAATGGAGAGATCTATAAAACCACCATTGGTTTTACACATTTTCAGTTATCCCATGGCATTGAATCGGTTCTTCCCATTGAAGGCCAGATTCCACCACCCCTCCTTGCCGATGAATGTTGTCTTGACAAGGGGGCACATCTCTTCATTTACTCAGACGATCGACTCTTGAACAATCCCTGCAACGGGCTCCCCCTCAAGAGGTTCTATCCCTAATTTCTTCCACAATGAGTCACTTGGGGCATAGTTTTCATTTTTTTTTACATCGTCTTTTAACACGATTCCGTGACCCCGTCTAGTCGTTGTTCCGCATCTAGTCGCAGTGAGTCAATTATAGAACTCCGTTGCATCATTTGCATAAGAGAAGGAAGATATTATCCCTTCCCCTGCACCGCTGGTATCCCACTGAAGGGTGTAGTTTCCCATCTGCACATGCACATAGTATGTTGTGTGTATCATCTAGCTACCACCAGGATAACATACCGTCAAGTCCCCAAACCTGTCCTGAAGTTTGAGGCCTCTTCATATCTCCCCAGTTGCACAATGCTCCAGGGTCAAGAAATGAAATTTCGACTGCCTCCCTCCCTACTGTTTCTATGGGCCAAAATTCATTTCACTTTGTGTGTCACCACAAGGATCACTTTGCATGTACTTTGAGCTAGCTCTGTACCGATAGGCCCCCATTTGGTTTATTTTTTCCCCATGCACCACCGCACCAGGGGTAGCACTAATAGCTGCTAGTCAGAGTCATATAGGGTCTGTTTCGGTCACCCTTTGCACCATTGGTTTTATTTTGTCGTCCTCTATCTATTGATGGGACCATCGTCTCATTTTCTATGAGGAATTTCTAGGGCCATTTCCTCGAAGTTACCATGGTTTATGTGCCCTTTGCATATAACTTTCTAATCCGTCTGCCGCAGGTTTCCAAACCATTTATCGAAAGTCATGTCATTTTGCATGCATTTGGAATATGAATGCCTCTGGACTTGTGCTTACATCACATGTAGTCTAGTACATCCACTATAACTTACACTGATTCTCTGAACCTATTACCGAAGGTCACCTCGGTTTGCATGCCTCTGCCGCGAACCGTCCAGTGCATGTATTGGTATGTTCAAGAGCCACATGCTCCATCAATGTTGCATGCTTGGTCACCTTTCACTGTCCCTCCATGCGGTACCACTAGTGCCCCCAGCCTGGTTTACCATAACAGAGTTTCTGTTAAGCTCTTTTCTGACTCCTGAAATAATGAAAAGATTATCGAGCGCCCTTGCTTCCTTTCCCGCTCGTTAAAGTATAAGAAAGGGAATCTACATTGTCTCGTTTACCTCCTTTTACAGACTATGTAGAGTGCCATATGAAAAGTACCACCTTGGCGAATTCAAGCCAAGAATGTTTCCCTTTGCATCCTTTTATTCTTTCTCAGGAATTGGGACCGAACATTACGAAAAAACTCATCATGGGTTGTCTTTAAGCTCTTTTCTAGCCTTCTCATACAGAAAATATCGTTGAGAAAACTTGGTTTCGTTCATGCTCGTAAAAGTATTTGAATGACCGTTAAGTTAGTATAGGTTTAACCTTTCTTGGCCTGATTAGAATACCAACGGTAAAGAAGTCTCCCATCCACTAAAGGATGGGCGAGCTCTCCTATGTACACTTTTATCCTTTTTTAGGCACAGGAGACTATCAATGAAAAAGAGACCCCACTAGAGTCTTCTTCATGCTTTTAGACTCTCTAAAATTAAAAGCACCCTCAAGCATTTACTTTCTTGGGCTCGCGAAAAAATACACTAGATCATACCATAACAGTGTCTTTAGACACCACCCCACATGTTACAGTTCGACAGCATTCCCCCTTTGGGTCTCCTTTGTTCAAAGTATTCTGCGATGAGTCTTCCTTGGATCCCATGAACACAAAAAGTGTCTACCTCCCCCAATTACTTCCCATATGCAGTTACATTCCCGGTATTAAAACTATGATCCCTCTCTCATGAGTCAGTTTCATTTGTTTCTAGGTCAACCTTGCCATCATACTCTAAACAAAGGAAGTTTGATTCCCTTGTACCCCTCCTGCCCCTATTCCCCAATTCAGTGTGGCAGTCCCTAGATTGTCTCACACCCTTGGTTTTCTTCCTCATGCTTTTGGTCAAGGAAACATGATTTCCTTGGTAAATTGCAGGTCTCCCTCTATCAACGACAACACATCTATTCTAGAGGATAGACCCAGAGATCCCTGTATCCTAGTTTCATTAACCTCATTGATGAGTTCCTTGGACCAATTGAGAGGAGTCCTTAGTGCCTCTAGGGATGGTTGTGTCTCACGTGCTCGACTTCAACCACATCATCGCACCATTGAGATTCATATAGGGTATTGGTCCGTACAGTATTCAGTCGAAGACCCCAAGTGTCACCTAATTCTAGCAAATTGGCGAGTCTATGAAGCGACCCTGATAGGTTCATGTCCCTTGTGATTTGTGGGTTGCGTTGGAGATAGTGTTCAGAATCCCTAGAGTATTTCTTCTATATAAATTCATAATTGATGCAACATATTGTACCACGGAGACTCAGACTCGCCATTAGCGAGTCCTTACAGTTATGTACCCCTCCATATCCAGTAGACCATCAATTATGAAGATATATCATTCCATGAGAATGCCATGGGTCCGATGTATCAGTTCTTCAGATCAATAATGTATTAAGCCGCTCAGTGAGGCCACCATTATGTAACAACAGTTGTACATGATCGACTCTTTCATTTTGGATCCTAGATCACATTATTATTTTGACATTGTTACGAGCATGGGTATGCCCGCCTCATCCATATACATGTCACACATTATTTGTATCTCACCCATTGATGGGAACCAACATTAATTTTTACCATGTCTCGAATGAAGAAGCACTGCTTCTTCACAGGTCTCTCCACTATCCAATGATGTCCGTCAGCCATACAATGAGCTCCTGCCCTCACACATCAGGCGGTAATCTGTTAACCCAAAAAAATTCTCATATATCCTACACCATGCAAAGACATCTATATCCTAACCCATTTGACCCCCACACCCATGTTTAGCCTATGTTTTTCTCCCAAAGGCTCAAAAATAATCAAAAAGGGGCTTAAAAACCCCAAAATTGCCAAAATAGCTCACCAATGAGCCAAAAGGATCATAAAGGGGCTAAAAGGCCCAAGAAGGGGTTAAAAACCCTAAAAGGGATTAAATTACCCAAAAGGAGCTACAAAATAAGGAAAAAGGGCTTAAAACCCTAGGTACGGCCCAAAACCTTGACCAGGGGCTAAAATCCCTAAGTGGAGAAAATTTTTATAAAAGGAGGTGTGGGGATCACCATCAAACACATCCATTTTTACCTATCGTTAGAATGCTGGCATGAGTACCTTGAGAGACCTTACACTCTCAATCTATTCATCCCCCCTACCATTCCATTCTTCCACCTGCACATTCCCATTCTCTTTGGTGTGTTCAGCCATAGCTCCACCCATTCCCATCCTATGGAGAGGCAGTCTTTCAGTTTGGGCATGGTGGGCCTCTTTCAAGCTAGATAGGTATAGCAATTTGTCTTGTTGTGTTTATTTTGCAGTCTATAGATGATCTTGTTTACCTTATCTCTAATGGTTTGTTGCAGGGTTTGTTCTATTCGGTTCTAACATTGTATTGCAGGGTTTTATTTTGCTTTGCTCACAGAGGCTCTACCCTTTCATCCTGTAGATGGAAGGGTAGGTGCTTCTGCACATAGCTAGGGATTTTACCCTACTACAGGGTGTGCTTTTTAGGATAAAAGTGTTGACAGGGTGGGCATTTCTTAACCGCCTCATGACAATCTTTGAATATTGAGGGCCAAAAATACCTAGCACGAAGGATTTTAGGATTTGTCGCCATCCCAAAAAGATGACCACCACATGTTCTAGAGTGGCAGTCATTCATAACTTGTTCATCCTCTTCTTATGTAAGGCATCACCAAAGAATGGAATCAATACCATGTCAATACAACGTATCGTTTAAAATGAGATAATACTATGCATGGTGATGGATACGACAACAATCCTCATGGGATATGTCGGGCTGAAATATCTGGGTCTAGAGATAAATGATCAAGTCTCCATACCACGAGTCTATTGTGTCAATCAGGAACAAGAATTCATATAGAAATGAATCATTGGGCTCGAATTCCATTATAGCATAGAAAATTTCACACATCAACTCGACGAAAACCAAGGACTTCTTCAAAGTAGCCTTAGCAAACTCAATATCAAATTCCTGTAAGATAACGATCCAACGAGAATAATTTCCCCCTAGTACCTGATGAGTTAGAATATAATACATGGGGTTTTGATCCGCCAGTATAATTGTGATGTGAAGTAAGATGTAGTGACGGAATTTATGCACAGCAATGACCGTAGCCAAAGCGAGCTTCTCCACACGTGAGTAATGGGTTTCAGAGTCAAGAAGACTCTTACTCATGTAATAGATCATGTGTTCTTGGATGTTGGAGTCTTCCTACACTACAACCATACCAATGGTGGTAGTGGAGGAAAGAACATACAAAATAAATTATTTTAAGTAATCTGGGTGGTGTATCACCGATGACTGAGTCAGAGCATGTTTCAGATTATCAAAAACTCGTTGGGTTTGGTCATCCCAAAAAAATGGAGTGTCCTTCTTAAGGAGACACATATAGTTGTGCGTTTTACCTACAAAGTTGCATATGAAACGACGAAGAAATTTTGCCTTCCCTTGCAAACTTTGGAGTTCAGTGATGTTTGCTGGGGTGGGTAAGGCCAAAATAGCAGCAATTTTCAAGGGATCAATTCGAATGCCATCTTTGGAAACCACAAAACCAAGAAGACGTCCAGTCTCAATACAAAAGACACATTTGTATGGATTAAGCCAAATATTATAATGATGACACCTAAGGAAAATGTCTCTAAGGTGCCTTGGGTGGTACTCATGTTGTTGTGAATGAGTAGGGAGATCGTCAAGATACGGATCCACGATGTACTTGATATCATGAAAATCATAGGACATGGCGCACTGGAATGTAGTTTTGTTATTCTTTAGAACAAAGGGTAGCTTCCAATATGAAAAGGTTCCCCACTGGAAAATGAATGTCATTTTATGTTGATTGGCGGGAAGAATCTCTATCTGATTGTAGCCAGAAAAGCCATCCATGAAAGAAAAGATGACACTCCTAGCACAGTTATCGATGATTTGATCGATGTGTGGAGTAGGGAAATTATCCTTAGGACAAGTCTTATTTAAGTCTCGGAAATTAATAGAAACCATAATAGTGCCTTGTTTATTAGCTACAGGGACAATATTATACACCCATTCCATCAGTGGTACATGAAAAATACATCCCGCCTTCAAAAGTTTCTCCACTTCGGCTTTGATAGCCGCAACCTTCCTAGGATGGACTTGACGTAATTTTTGTCAGATTAGTCTTGCCATGGGATAAGTTTTAATCTTGTGTAGACCAATCGACAGATACATCCCCAGCATTTCTTTATATGTCTAGGAAAAAATATCACAAAATTATTTGAAAAGAGCTCTATAACTTTTAGTTTACTCTGTCGAACAGTTCTGGCCTACATGAATGTGCTCAATAGTTTCAAGCTTGACTGATATGTCAATAGGGGTTGTCTGAGTGATATTGCAAAGATTTCCTTTGGAATCAGTACTTTGCAACAATATAGGCATTTGAGGATTGGTGACAATATCAGTGCTAATAAGAGATACAAGATCACAATCTATCGAACTACGTTGGGAAGGAAAGAATATCTATGATGATGATCTTCCCAAAAAGGTTCACCTGCACTCATGATCTCCATGATGGACTCGTTCGATGGAAAATTCTTTGTGAGATAGTCTAGAGTTGGGAGAGAGGGTTTTATCCAATGGGGCAAGTGGTAAGGATCTAAAGCCACCAGATGAATATCATCAGGCTGGAATTTAGAAGTAGATTGAACAGCATCATAAAGTGCTTCATAAGGGCCTAAAGAAGATGACTTAACAATTTATTTTCCTCTAATACTGTGGTCAGTCATGGAAATCATGTTCACAGTAGCCACTTCCATACTAGGAGGGCTTGAGGGAAACACTCCCATAGGGGTTGAATCCTTCAACATACCTACCCCAATCAACTAACGAGGAGGAGGGGACTAACCTAGCACAGGGATATTATTCGCAGTGGGCATGGAAACATCTGGTGAACAAAAATTGAGTTGATCGATGGTCACAATCTTCCCTGAATGAGGGAATTTGAGAGTTTGAAATATTGTCAAAGTGACAGTCATCATTGCATAGAGCTATTTTCTCTCCAATAGAATATTGTAATCCAATGGGGCATCGACTACCTCCACCTGAATGGAAACAATCTTTCCCCCAAGCTCAACCGAAAGGGCTGGTAATAGACCATGAGGTTGGAAACCTCATCCATTGAAATATTTTAAGGTTGTAGGTGACTTTGTGAGTTCAAGAGAACCAATGGCTCTCCAACAAGCCACAAACAATACTGAGGTGGAATCTCCGTCATCCAGAACGGTCCTATGGACCTTTCTCCCAACTACTCTTGTCGCAATTTGAAACACGAGCTAGTGGGGTAATATAGACTTATAGTTCTCCAAATTAAAATGAATCAAATTCGTGTTATCTGGGTCTAATGCCCCAAATGGTGTTAACAAGTTTTTGTGTTCTGTGGGACAACTTTGGAGCACCACTAGGGTAGACATTGCGCAAGGTGCTTGAGCTAAATATTCATTGGCATTGTAGAATTGTGTAGCTCGAGCATTTGGATTAAAAATAGACTTCCTAAGGGTACTCTTGGGTGTACAAAAAATAAAATTGAGATTAGGTTTCTTGATCATGAGGGGATTATTAGACAAAGATGGAGGAGAACTAGCTGAAGGAGTTTTCTCAGGAGAAGGATTCGTGTCCTTCTTATCTGCAGTTTTGTCATCTGACTAAATACGAGTATTCAAGCTAATGGTTCCTAAGGAAATCATTCTAATTTCTTCTGTCAAATTAGAGGATCCTTGATTAGACATATGATCTATCAATTGTTGTTGAGATGGAAAGGGGTCAGTAATAACTACAGCTGTAGGGTTACTTTTCAAAAATTTACTAATCTCTTCATGATGAGGACACTCCTTCATGACGTGGTCACCACCACACAACGAGCAGGGATAATTGGCCTTCCTCTTGCCTTTAGTATCATTCTTTGGGGCCATATCCTTGGGATTCTCATGTTGGTTTCTAGGTTTCTTATTTTTTCCTTTAACTTTTTCTTATTACCGGGCATTTGCATACTTTGGATAGCATTCACCTCGGTAGAAACTGTAGGAGCAGAAGGTGTAGTAGCGAAAGTACTTTGTTGCTTGGCAGGCTTATTTGTTGATGAGGGTTGGATTGAACCGACAACCCCATCAACAGGAGTCTCTATGGGGGTCTTTGCGGTTGGCTTAGTAGGTTCTATGCTAGGATGAGGAGCTTGAGGGATTAGGCCAGACAAAGTTTCGGATTGGGAATAAACCAATTCCAGATACTGAGCATGACTAACATATCCTTCTCTTTAGTAACAAAACCACCCATAGCCACATATCGGGAAATAGGAGGAAACAAGGATTTTGTGAACCAAACTGTTAATAATTGATATGGAATAGGAGCTTTAATTAGCCTTCATCATCTCCTCCACTCATGAATATGGTTAGATATGTGTGTGGAATAATTTTGGTGAAGAGATGTCAAAACATACGTACTAGTCTCGTAACGGATGGGAAGTTGGAAATGAGTAAGAAAAAATATCGCCAATGAGCTAAAGTCCAAAAACGAATGTTGTGAAATTTCAATGTACCACTTCGCGGCAGTACCAGTTAAATTTCACTAAAAGAGCCTTAACAGAAAGAATAATCCATCAAGGAGTTGGAAGAACACCATAGATGGAAGGTCATAACATGGTTTTTGGGATCCTCTCCCTATTTCCCATCAAATTTTAGAATATCTGATGGTAACTTTACTGGATATGTTAGCCACAAAGGATTATGCTAAATGGGATCATTAATCAACTAAGAAAAATCAGGAAAATCTAAAGTTTCCAAAAAAGGAAGTTGTTGGTTAGGTTGAACGTATTGGTAGTATTGATAAGGCATTAGTATACCAGTAAGACCATAGGCCGATTGATACACTGGTTGTTGGGAATTTTGATTTACAAATGATCCTCCCAAAGATCCACTAGATGGAGGTGGGCCTCCAGTAGGAGGGTTTCCTCCAGGTGGTGGTGGTGGTGGTCCTCTGCTAGGCGTATTTTCACCAGGTGGACTGTGGTCCTCTGCCAGGTGGGCCTCCAAAAGGTGGTCCTCCATTTGGTGACCCCCTAGAAGGTGGTCGCCCTCCAAGAGGTGTCCCTCCATAAGGTGTTCCACCACAAGGAGTTCTTCCATAAGGTGGACCTCCACCAGGTGGGCCTCCACCAGGTGACCCCTCAAAAGTTGGGCCATCATATCCTCTAAAAGTATTGATAGGTATCCCCCTAGGCATAGGCATATACAACCAATTTGGTTTCCCCCAAGGTGTAAACATGTTCCTGGGGTAAGGCATAATGGGATATACCATTTCTGTAGATGTAGGTTGAAATTTTATATTACTTATGAATGGTAAATTTCCTGGGTGAGTGTTACAGTTGATTTTACCACACATGGTTGATCACACTTTTATGGCCTTCCCTATCCCTCTACAGACTCTTTGGACCCCATGCACCATTAATGTACCTTTTATGTTTCCAATATCATCCCTAAAAACAACTATTATTTGTTGTACGCGACTTTTAATCCCTTCCTCACCTATATACGCAGATATTACTCTTAAACCTACGTATATCAGGATGTGTGCATAAGTCCAAATATTTTTGGAGTTTTTCTTGATGTTGATCCGAGTCACTTATCTCTTGGCCTTCCATATGCCTCGATATCGCTCGTATTTGACCTTCCATTACCCCATTGAAGCACTATATAAGGAACCCCTTGGATACATTGAAGAAGGGGAATTGAAGAGCAATAAAACTATAGTCCATTGTTGTCATAGCTTGCTTGTACTTGAGTCCGCATCCCTTTGTCCCTTGGAGCACTTGGTGTTCTTCCCAAGCTTTCCTTTTCTTGTGATATTGTTATCGAGAGATGGAGGATTGAGGTGGTGGAGGCCCAGGTGGAGGACTCAGTTTCTTCAGTTCGCAGACGTGCCGACAGAGGTTGTCACTTATGTAATCTCTGATTTTATTAATAGAAATATATTTTCTTATCCAATGATGTGCATTTAAATGAATATTGAATCCATGGATGCATTTAATTGCTTATGCATTATTTATTATATATTCTAGAGTAGGCCGAACACTATATTCTATAGCATGCTTGCCTTTTTTACTGTTGTTGGGAGTAAATTGCTAAAGCAAGCGAGATTGGAAAAAGCTCAATGGGGATCTACTTCAACCGTCTGGAATAAGGTATGATTCAAGATCCTTTAGTGTTAGATGTTTTATTTCTCTTTCATATTGGTAAGGGATTGATTTATGCATTTTCTATGTCTGTTGTGGTACACCCCAAGCCATAGGAAGTTTTCTCCATAATAGAATTGGTGACCATACTGGGGAGGTTCGTAGTTGTTTTTCTTTGGGGGTTTTTCAAAATTCAATGTGCTTGAATTTCTCTGATTTCTCTATTTCTATGTCGGGTATGGGGGCATGATTTCCTAGTAGTGTCCTGTAGGAGTAAGTTTTGTCTCAACTAGTCTATTTACCTTATTTTTCTCTCTTTTTCTTCCTGTGCGTAGGTTTTGCTTCCACAGTCGCGTGTACACACGGGTTTTCCTAGAATAGTTGTGTATGTACGCAGGTTTACTAAGAACATTCATGTATGCCCTGATTTTTTGCTTTTGGGGGAATATTAAGTGTTGCTGGGTGAGTTTGGATGATTGTTGAGTCTTCTTTGATGCTTCTGGAGTCTGTATCTAGCCTCTGTTTATGACCATAGACTCTTTTTAATTTGATTTTTGAAAATGTTCTTGTTTGTTCATTTTCTACTTTTTGTTTTAAGATTAGTGCATTAGGTCTCTTTTACCTTGGTGCTTTGTTTGGTTGTTGTATGTGAGTGATTGCAGAGTCTGAGGGCTGTAGAGTCATATTTTTTCTTTTTATCTCATTTAATTCAAAAATAAAATAAAAAACATTTTGCTTTTTGCATAGTTATGAATTGTTTTCATTTTGCACTAGCATGGTACTTGCATTAGGTTTGCTTGGTGAATTTTTAGTCATATTTTCATATAGGAATGATTGCATATACATTGAAGGAAAAATTTTGCAATTCACGTAGTAGCATACCCTATTTTTCATTCAACACAGTGCATTTGCATTGATTGTTAGGTGTGCATTTTACTTCTTGTTGTGTCATAACATCATTAGTTGCACATCCATTTACCCTTTGAGTAATAAATCCAATTAAAATCAACGCATAATAAAATGAATTACACTCTCTTATTTTCTAGGGTGCACCAACAAGACTACATTTTAGGGTCTTGGAATAGTTCATTGTGAGGTAACTCTCCAAGACCACTAAACAAAACAATTAGGTGTCTGTCAGGTGAGAGTGGGAAATCCTTTATATAATTAGTGTGTCTCAGGATCCTCCTCTTACAGGGGAGTTAAGCATGAGGCAATGTGAGAAATTATGATTGGGATGACCCTTGATTGTGATTGATTAGCACCAGAGATATTTCTAGGATTGTATTTGTATCTAGGGGCCTTTGAGGTATTGACTAGTGCACCCCTTGGGTACTAATTAAGCTTTTAGGCTTCAGGATTTGTTACCTTGACCATACGGTCAATCCCTCCTGTGACTGACCACCTGAGCATTGATTATATTGAGGTGACCTTAGTTTCCTTACCTAGGTTATCGAGGGGGTATTTGTAGAGGTTATTCTATAGGTGTCTTGGCCAGGTAGGGGTCGGAGAGCAGAGTCACTATATACAGTGAAGTTGAGGGCCACTATAATTGGTTACGAACCTCTGCTTATAGTGTATGGGATTCTATGGTCTCTCCTAGGCAAGACATACCTTCTTCATTCAGGAGATCACATATCCTACCCTTGGTATTCTTGTGATTTGGCTTTACATTTTTAGGTGTATGCTCTTTGCATGCTAGTTTGCCTATGGTTTGTGTAATTAGATCGAGTCTTTTTATTTTTTGAGTCATTTTGGATTTGGGCATGGCACCCCACCATTCTAGTTGTTTAGCAAGACTTCTGCCTTCCACATCTCCTCCTCCTTTAGGAGAGAGAACTAGACAGTCCGGGTGGACTACTTGTCACTTTGATTCACACACCATGGGAGATCATGAGGATGAGATTCCAGATATGTCTTCTCCACCTCATGAGGTTGGGGAGGAAGATCCTACTAGCACATTTTATCCTTCACATGAACAACCTTCACGATCTGGTTATGATCCATCATTCACAGGTCATCGGTATTGGTTTATGGGTGACAAGACTAACTATGAACCCACAAGCACTAGTAATGTTAGATATGACATACCTGATATCCCTAAGCCCGATCCGGCATATCATTCCAAGTCAAAAATTGACCCTGGCACTACGCCTGGGGCCACTCCCACTTTTTACCATGCAGAGAGGTTTGGGGGCACTAGCCTACATTGCACCTTCCATCCCTATGGTGGAGGCATCTTCACATGCTCCTCCTAGTCCTAATGTTAGTAATCCTATTCAGATACCAGGACTAAGACGAGTGAAAATTGGGAACACCACTTACATTACTTCACATGTCCCTTTGTCTTCAAACCTAGTTCCTTTGATTACATTTTTAACAACTCATCGTCCCCCTAATTCACGTGGGCCTTCGGGCTAGAATGTTTCTACTGGCCATGTTCATTCTGTGACTGCTAACATGGTTGTATCTTAGAGCCTAGTACCTCCTGTTGTGTCAGTAGGTCATGTACCTGTTTCTAGATCATTTCATGTTCCACCTCATGGAGCTCCCCATATACCAAACTATGGACCTTCTCATGGTACATCCCAAGGAACACCTTATGGAGCTTCTCATGGAAATTATTATGGACCGCAATATGGACAAGACTACCAACCCTATGGGTATGAGTATCAACAACCCGCTTACTCTTCTAATTATGGATGTGTAGTGCCTCACAATAAAGGTACCCCACATCACAATGCTTCCATGCAGCCCTACATGGGTCAAATGGAAGGAGGTTATTATGGCCAAGGCCATGTCTCATAACCTGTCATGGCCGGCTCTCCCTACCAAGCTTCCTTCGAACATTCCCAAGTTCAAAGGTAAGGCTGGTGAAGATCCTTGTGAGCATGTCACCACTTTCCACCTTTGCTACTCTTCCAATTCCTTACATGATGATTCCATTCGTTTGAGGCTATTTCAATGCACCCTAAGGGGTCCTGCTATGAAATGGTATATAAAGTTATCGAGGGAGCTTATTCTATGTTTGATGATCTTGATATGACTTTCCTTAATCATTTCCAGCTACCCATACATTACGATGTCGGTTACAAACTCTTGTCAACCTTCTGGAAAGAAAAAGTCACACACATTTTGGATCATATTCAACAGTGGCGTAGAAGAAAAAGGTTAATAAAAGCCTTTGTACCACCAAAGTTTCTTCTTGAATGGTTCCTCAAATTGTTGTTAGCTTACATCGTGAAGGATGTTTCTACATCCGGAGTTCAAAATGAGGAACACGTTATTTTTAGGGCACAAGAGTTGGATTTGATCTATGCTCAATATAGACTTTTGTATGAGATTATACCTAATGCTCCTAGATCCAATTTTGACCCCAAGGTCAATCTTGGGAAACATGACGATGGTATTGTGGGCTCTACATGTACCAAACCTGTGGACTCGATTTTGAAAAAAGTGAGCCAATTGTCAATTAACTAGTCTGCATCAGGAGAAGATATGGATTTGTCTCAACCTACCCAATAAACGAGTGTACTTTTCATGCAATCGTTGAACCTGAAAGGCAACGAGCAGCCTGGAAGGAATAAGAAAAAAGGAAAAAATAATCATAAGGGTGGGAATAAGAATGAAAATGCTAATAATAATGACAAGAACACTAATGCTGGGGGGAAAAGTAGTCTAAACGTAAGGTGAAGTTTCCTTGTAAGTTGTGTAAGGAAGAGCACCTCACTCACTTGTGCCCTTGTATGGAGGATGCCTTGAATTTCATAGCACAGGGCCCAGCTGTGTTTACTAATCCTTTACCCAATAATCAAATTATGAACTCGAGGACCGTTGATCATGGTTGTGCATCGGGTGGAAATCAAAATCCATTGAAGGCCACTAGTGGTCACAGTTGCATCAACATGGTGCGTGTTGCTAAACTTGTGACTCATCCAAAATATTATGGTTCGTCACAGCTAGACCTTGGGAAAGAACCTTCCCCACCTGAGAGCCCTTTGCGAATCAAAAATCCTACGGATAAACCTGAAGCTCCACCTCACATTCCTAAGGGATTCTTAAAGCGTTTGGGGCACAATCCTAATTCCTGAGTTACCCAAAACTATTTAGTTGTCGAGGATTCATGCCAGACTCCTTGTGCGATGTCCACGTTAGAAGTGCTTCAGACTTGTCCTCCACAGAGGAAATCCTTATTGTCTTCTCTTGGGGTTAGCGATGATAGCTCTTCTTCCATGATCAAATTTGAAACCATGGGAGTACAGCCTCACTTTCCTTACTACATGTCTCTTTTGATTCATGTAGAGTGTCTTAACAACACTGTCATGCGTACTATCATAGATGAAGGTGCTGCTACTTCCGTGATGTCTTTGTCTTGTTGGAAGGGTTTGGGTTCTCCCACATTGTCTCAATATGCCACTATGTTGATAGATTTCGATGGTAGATCATTTTGGCCGCATGGGATTCTTCCTTCTCTAGAGGTACAATTGGGAGGGAATACCGACACAATTGAGGTTGAGGTGGTTGATGTGCCCCTTGACTACAGTCTTTTACTGTGTAGGAATTGGATGTATAGTGTGCAAGCCATAGCTTCTTCCCTCTTTCAAGTGATATGTTTTCCGTTTAATGGGAATATTGTTACGATTGATCAAAATTCATTCCATAATCTGAGTGTCAATGCATCATCGGGAGCTTCTATCCTGATTATCGATCATCCTCAGCCGACAACTAGGAGTGTGGACGTAGGTATGTATCCTTCTCTTATGGGAACCTTTAGTTGTCCTGCACCCATTCTTATGATTGGGTCTAGTTTTGGTGGGGCTTCATCCTTGTCGAATTCGGTGTCTTTTCACACTACCCATATGGAAGCTCCTTGGATTCTTCCTTCACCAAGTACTTCGAGTATGCCTATCAAGATAAATGTGTCATTTCCTACAACAATGGTGGCGTATCAAGTGAATCTTGATCAGGTTGCAGAGCCTAGTCCTTCCTCTTCACAGACGAAGGAGGAGGACATGTATGTGCTGCCTGCATGGGCAGTAGAGTCATCTCACTCACATGATTTCCTCGATGATGTTTTTCCATTGGATGAAGCTATTCTTGAGGCCATGTCTAAGGTTGAGAAACCTTGGGAAGAGTTGCATCATCGATAATATTTTCTTCCTAAACTCGATCGTATGGAGTGTGATGACATTAGGGAGATTATTAGCAAGAATATTGGTAGCCCCGTGGTCCCATTAAGCTCTCCTGGTCAAATGGCTGATGGGAACCTGGCTAATTTGTCACCAACCATTCCTATCAATATTTCTCATGATCCTGGCAAAGTTGAGAATGTCTACATTGGGGCAGGTTGTTCCCCCAATGAGATCAAGGAGTATACCGAGCTGTTTAAAGATTTTCACGACATTTTTCCTTGGTCATATGAAGAAATGTTAGGTATAGACCCTCGTATTGTCAAACATGATATCAAAACATATATGGATGCAAAATTGGTTTGACAACGTTTGCCTGTAGTGAATCCTAGAAAAGCACCCGCCATTAAAGTTGAGATAGAGAAACTACTTAAAGCTGGTTTTATCTATCCCGTTCCCTTGATGGAGTGTGTTTCAAATCGTGTTCTAGTAGATAAGAAGCAGGGAGAAATCCATATATGCACTGATTTCCATGATTTAAATCACATCTGTCCTAAGGATAATTTCCCCACACCATTTATTGATCAGATTTTGGATGAGTATGCGGGGAGTGAGGTATTTTCCCTTATGGACGGTTTTTCTGGATATAATCAGATTTAGATTAAGGTCAAGGATCAACATAAGACCGCATTTATTTGTCCTTGGGGTACTTTTGTGTATCGAAAGATGCCCTTTGGCCTTAAAAATGTCGGAGCTACATTTCAGTGGGTCATGACCTTAATCTTTCACCATCTTAAAATGATTATCGAAGTATATTTGGATGATATCGCTGCTCACTCTCATTTGAGAGTGCATCACCCATATCATTCGAGATTGGTGTTCGAAAGATGTCGTCATTACCAAGTTCATTTAAATCCTCATAAGTGCATCTTTGGTGTGACTGTTGGTTGTTTACTAGGATTCATCATATCCAAGGAGGGTATAAGAGTCGATCCCTTAAAGGTTGAGGCAATACTTCACTTTTATCCCCTGCCTAATATTAGACACCTTCAATGTTTACAAGACATGGCAAACTTCTTGAGAAGGTTTGTGGTTAATATTTCCAACTTGACTAAAGGCTTTATGAATCTTTTGAAGAAGGGCACTCCTTTTTACCGGGATGAGTGAGCCCAGGAGTCTTTCGATGCTCTCAAGCGAGCCTTAGCAACGACCCCCATGCTTAGTCCACTAGACTATAGCCCTAATTTCTTGATTTATGTGGCCGCATCTATGGAGACGGTTGGTATGGTTTTGGTTCAGGAGGATGAGGAGCTCCAAGAGCATGTCATATATTATTTGAGCCGAAACCTTATAGATGCGAAACTTCGCTATTCCCATGTGGAGAATCTAACCTTGCCATCGTTCATGCGGTTCAGCGTTTGAGACATTACATCCTCCTTCGCCAAAATTTGGTCATAGATCATATCAATCCATTTAATTTCATCCTCACTAGAAGGATGATTGGGGGGGAATATAATAAATGGATTGTCATTTTGCAAGAGTTTGATCTCGAATTCGTTTCGTCGAAATCGAAGAAATTGTTAATCTTTTCGGAGCTTATATTCAATTTTCTGAATTTGGAGGAGGAGGAGGTTTATGAGGATTATTTTTTCGATGAGCATATTTTCCTCATCTCAACTGTGGACCCTTGGTATGGGGATATCATCGTGTATTTGCAAACATTGAAGGTCCCTACTCACCTCTCACGGGATGAGCGACGACGATTACGTCATGTAGCTAAGAACTACCTTATAGTGGATAACACTTTTTATCATCCTAGGGTAGATTCCATTTTGTGTCATTGTTTAAACCATGATGAGGCTGAGGTTGTGATGAATGATTGCCACAGAGGTGAGTGTGGTGGTCATTTATCTGGGCTTTCTACAGCCCAAAATATATTGAGAGCAGGTTATTTTTGGCTGTCCATATTCAAATATTGCGTTAATGTGGTCAACAAGTGCCACCCTTGCTAGGTGTTTGCATGTAATATGCGCTCGCGTTCAGCCCCGTTCCATTCTATTGTCACCACTGGTCCCTTCACCAAGTGGGGGCTTTATTTTATGGATTGCAACCCAGCTTCGGCTGGGGGGCATCATTATATTATTGATGTGGTTGATTACTTCACAAAATGGGCAGAGGCTATGCCCACAGTTAAATCCAATGGTGAGACAGCCCTGCATTTTGTTTTCAACCAGATTATCACCCGATTCGGCATTCCGAAAGAGCTTGTCATTGACCATGGAAGGCACTTTCATAATAAAATGATGGAAGAGTTGGCTTCCAAGTTAGGATATAAGCAAGAGCACTCCTCTTCTTATTATCCTCAAGCAAATGGATAGGTTGAAGCAGTGAACAAATCACTTAAGTCTATTCTCCAACGAACCATCGCACAAAGCAAGACTAATTAGCATATCATATTATATCCTACTTTGTGGGCCTATAGAACAATGGTTAAGACTACCACTTTTTTTTCTCCCTATCAGCTTGTGCATGGGGTGGAGTCAGTTTTATTGGTTGAATACGAAATCCCTTCTCTGAAGCTAGCTATAAAGCTTTTACTTGACACTTCCGCATTGGAAGAGCATTTGGTCCACTTAGAGTAGCTTGATGAGCAGCACCGAGATGTCTTAGTGGCTCTAGAGGTTAACAAGCATCATTTCAAGGTCCAATATGATAATTCTATCCATCCGAGGAATTTTAGTGAAGGTAACTTGGTCCTTTTGTGGGATCAAGCTAAGGAACCCTTGGGGGTAGGAAAATTTAATCCCATGTGGCATGGTCCTTACGTGGTTAAACGAATCTTAGAGAAATTCACCTACGAGATGGTTGATTATGAAGGGATAGCCTTGGCGAAGCCTAGAAATGGGATCTATCTCAAAAAATACTATGCATGATCTTCAGCCAGGGCTGATTTTTGTATATTACTGTACAGTTTTTCATTGCATAGTCAGGTTTTCTTATGGTGATCAGGTTTGTGGATTAGATTTTGTTTCTTATGACAGATGTCAATGGATTATTCCATTTTCATAAGATTACCTGATGGTGCTAGCCACCACACTCAAAACTCAGCTTCGACAGCTTAGGTGATCTATACTCCTACGGGTCAAGTATTGTCTTCAGGAGGCATATATTTACAACATTCTTCAAACAATGTTGTTAAATATAGTGCCATCATTGAGTTATTGTGTGATGCCATTTCACATGGTGTTTATTCTCTTGAGGTACATCTTGATTCGTAGTTAATGGTTTCATAGATTAATGGCTTGTATCGTATTAGGGATCCGACATTATTACGAATATTCTTATGTGTTAGATTGCTAGAATGGAAGTTTGAGAGTATAAAATACATTCATGTTCCAATAATTTGTAATCAAGTTGTTGACTCATATGCTAACTATGTGTTAGATTGGCAATTGTTGCATAGTCCATAAGCATATCACAAACACACATTTTACACACATGTAAATATAAGAAAAATCGATCATCATAAAAAAAATTCATTAACTTCAAAAAGTGATGTCATAATACATAAGTGTCATATACAAAATTGGGGCTTCCAATCCACCAAAATATACTACACGGTCTTACAAAAATGAATACACTCAATTCTATAAGCTTGAGGTGGAGGGTGGTTCTGATCATGATAGCACACTACGGCTCTAGCTAGCCATCGAAATAGTCAAACCCATGCTCATGGTACACCAACCACCTGGCGCTACATGGCCTCAGGCAAGTTCTGAAATTGCGCTATGGGTACCCTGTGTGTCAAATGAACAAAGTTCGTGTGGATGCTTTAGAGTGTCCGCTCCGCATCTACACCCATAATGTCATCACCTCTTCCCCTATGCTGATGATGAGGAAATCCATATGGCCATCATTGTCCTACATCTGCATACACATGGAAGATTGTCACTATGTGTCATCACACCAAAAACATGTCTTTTGAGTCAATATATGAAAAAACACAAAAAAAAAATTAAATAATTCAAAATTTTGAAAAGTGGGTTTGAGATTCTTTACCTATGTCACCATAATATGCTCTTGGTGGTAGGGGCATAGCTGGGTCTCCGCTGAAGTCTATCCCTGCATAGGGGTAGTCGTCTATGGCGACGATCTATCTCCACCACCATGGAAAGAAATCTGCTGGGTAGGGGTTAGCCACCCTATCTCCCCCCAGTCTGCGCATGAAATTTTCACAGCATCGCTAGGCTAGATCCCAGACTCCATGTGGAGCAATGTTCACCTTAGGGCTTAGCCCTAGCACCTTCTAAAAGAAAAATGTGTTCAGTATACTACTGAACCCAAATTTCCGCACTCTACCCATCTTGCAGTCACCGAGTTGATGTTTCATGTTGCTCAGCAATGTAGTACTCTAGTCATACATTGTAGGTCGCATGCACTCTACCACATAGAACATCATTGGCCATGAAGACTAGTGCCAAAATTATGGCCTTCAGCCCCAGAATATGAATAGAGTTTGTCAGGATTTGACTCCCAACCTTTTCCATCTCCGGAAAGTAGTACACAACTATGTACTCATCTATGGTAATCCCGCCTCCTAGCCCACGGGATCATAGGCTCACCATCTCCCCTCATCGGTACAAACCTGTGATGAAATATATGTCCTCAACCTCAATGCTGAGCAACATCCCATCTATCTGAAATGTTTCAAACTTTGGATCCCAATAGTCTACCAGTAGCTGCAGTAGTCTTGGTTTGGCCCTCAGGCTGCCAAGCCACCAAAACTTGTACAATCCACATGCACGTAATTCTTGTTGAACCATGATATCACCTTGCACAGCTTCCTCAACATCACCATGCTCTTTTTCTGTCTTCTCTAGCACCATCCTAGACAAAAACCAAGTTTTTTTTATCAAGATTTACCTTTTAAAACCTTATTCATGGCCATGTACGTGACAGTTTTCAAAACAACCGCGTATGTATGTGGATTTTAGTGCATTTTCCACGTATGGCGAGCCCTATACGTGGAAAACGGACCGATTTCCACGTGGGCTGAAATGCATAAGTTTGGATGGCTCAAAAAATTAAATAGCCCATGAAATTTGAAAAAAAATGCATCAAAATGAAAGAGAAGAGCATGAGAATCTACCTGGATCAATTGGGGAGGGATTCCGTTGGACGATGCTCCCGGAATTCGCTTCTAAAGTTCTAAGCTCAAATGCACTATGTTGGGTAAAAATAAAATGGTATGATTTTTTTTTTATTTTTCACTATTTATAGAAAAAAAATTAAATTTTTACCCACTTTCTATAGTTTTTGACCGTTTCTTACCATTTTGGACCGTTTGAACTAATTTGATGTTGTAGGAATCCATTTTGAGTGCGGTATTTACCGTGGCTTTGACCCGTTCATGCCTATTGCAGGTATTATGTCTAAACTAGCATTTAGGTTAGGTTTCATAACCATTTTCACTTTGCATAACCTTATGACTATTTCATCTTAACCTTGGGTATGAACCCATTCCATCTTGTCATGGAACCTTCTTGCTTCTTTCAAAAGTGACATGTTGTGAGTGGTAGAGATTTACCATACATGGGTACCCTAGTTAGATCCTATTTTGCATTTGGTGCCCATGTCGACATTTCTCCTTTAGGGTGTAGGTGTCCTTTGTATAGTGCCTCCATGACTTTGAGCAAGAGCTTCATACTCCTCTTGAACTTTATGCTGGCCATTTCCCCGGGACTCCCTTGTATATGTCAAGTTGTAATTGCATTACCATGAGCTTTTCTTCCTTTATTGAGCCTTACGCCGGCTTCCTTGACTTTGATTATCAGCCATATAGCTCAATCTTGTCTCATGTCTAGCCAAGAAAAGCCTTTTTATATATCCTTTGCAGCTTGATTGCCCATTTTTAACGGGGAGGGGACTTTCCCCTGAGTGTCGTTATCCTGCACATGTTTCCTTGCATTGAGAATAGGTATGTTCTACTACTTGGAACTAGTTTATTTGTCCCTTGACACTCGTATCCTCCTAGATTTGAAACTATAAAGCACTTTTATTATTTTTCAAGATTTTCAAAATATCTGAAAAAGTCCAAAAAAAACAAATAAAAAACCCAAAAAGTCAGACAGGAAAGGATGTTATCTTTGGTGGCAGTCGAGTCGTGTTGCCTTCGAACAAAGCACTGTATATCACATCTGTTGGTTGGGTTAGTAGTTTGTCTTTAGGAGCTATACTCGTTTTTCTAAGTTTATCTCCACCGACTGGTTAAGCTTCCAGTCCCTATGGAGCCTCTGTTGATGCCTCATGTGTCACAAAGATGTCCCAGTTTTGTATATCAAGTCTATGGTGCCTACATTCAATCACCATTTTCCTGTATTCTCTTGTTCGAAGGAAGTTGAAACCTAAGTCGTCCATTCCTCAGTTGTCTTGACTTTGCATGTCGGCCATTCCTGGTACTATTACTGGTTCGGGCACATCTTTTTCGAGTCCTTCCACATTATACAGTGTTGTTGAGTACCTCGTGTTGGTTGATGGGGGATTCCTTAATGCCATCCTTCCAGCGGATTCCATCCCATCAACTTCATATAATTTATTTTGGGATAGGAGTCTAGAGTCATTTGAGTGCCTTAAGACTTACAGTCATTAGTGGTAGGTTCTCTTGCCATCGACAGTTTTGGGAATACATCAATGTCCCCTGATTGGTGGATTCTTCCAAGTGTTCAACCTCAACACATATATTTGCACTTGTTATATTGCACTCTAGTACCTTGATTCCCATTTTCATTATCAATGGGTGATCTCGCATCTATTAATGGTATACATCAATGACCGGTAATTAGATGATGGACTACTATGTTTGACCTCGACACCTCTATTCACATAGTAGGACATGTACTTGTAGCGGTTTGTATAGAATACTTTCCAGATTGGTGGCATTCCACATATGCTACCTCCTTGATCGTGCCAGTGTTCATGAGATTTCAACTCTCGTGACTTGATTCCAGTGTATGTTAGATATCTTCAGCTTTCATGGATATCTTGATCCATTTTATATCTTCAGCTTTCATGGAGATATTGATCCTTTGTATATCTTCATCATTGATATTTTGATCTATTATATATTGTACATGGCGATGACCACACATGTCACATTTTGCATATCATTCCTATTCATGGCCTTTGTACTCTTATGCATCTGGGACTGCTATAGGTATTTGCAGTCATATGCAAAGATTGATTATTGTACTATACTAATGGATGGTTGGTTCTTCCACCTAGTTCTTCATCACTCCACTTATGGGATGGATTTATAATGTATTTTGTCCATCATGTTACCCCTCTGATCTCACACATTAGAGGGCATCTATTATAGCTGATTTTACCACACATGGTTTATCACACTTTTATGGCCTTCCCTATCCCTCTGTAGACTCTTTGGACCCCATGGACCATTATTGTACCTTTGATGTTTCCAATACCATCCCTAAAAACACCTATTATTTGTTGTATGCAACTTTTAATCCCTTTCTCACATATATACGCAATATTACCCTTAAACCCACGTACATCGGGATGTGTGCATAAGTCCAAATATTTTTGGAGTTTTCCTTGATGTGGATCCAAGTCACTTGTCTCTTGGCCTTCCATATTCCCCGATATCGCTCGGATTTGACCTTCCATTACCCCATTGAATTACTATATAAGGAACCCCTTGGATACATTGAAGAAGGGGAATTGAAGAGGAAGAAAACTATAGTCCATTATTACCATAGCTTGCTTGTACTTGAGTCTGCATCCCTTTGTCCCTTGGAGCACTTAGTGTTCTTCCCAAGCTTGCCTTTTCTTGTGATATTTCTATCAATATATGGAGGATTGAGGTGGTGGAGGCCCAGGAGGAGGACTCAATTTCTCCGGTTCGTAGACGTTCCGACAGAGGTTGTCACTTATGTAATCTCTGATTTTATTAATAGAAATATATTTTCCTATCCAATGATGTGCATTTAAATGAATATTGAATCCATGGATGCATCTAATTGCTTCTGCATTGTTGATTATATATGCTAGAGTAGGCCTAACACTATATTCTATAGCATGCTTTCCTTGTTTACTGTTGTTGAGAGTAAATTTCTAAAGCAAGCAAGATTGGAAAAAGCTCAACGGGGATCTACTTCAACCGTCTGGAATAAGGTATGATTCGAGATCCTTTATTGTTACATGTTTTATTTCTCTTTCATATTGTGAAGGGATTGATTTATGCAGTTTCTCTATCTGTTGTGGTACTCCCCAAGCCATAGGAAGTTTTATCCATAACAGTGAGTATATCCCCAAGAATTTTGATTAACATCAGGCTGTACCCCTGAGGGTTGGCCCATACTATAAGGGGGAGTAACTGCTTTGTTTTTTGTAGGAGGGACTACAACTACTGATGGTCCTACAACATGGGTCTGTCTTGTACTGGATGTGACTCCACTAGCGATTAGTGCAACTTGAGATGGAGGTTTGCCCCTAGTTGAAGAAGGTACTGGAGAACTGAAAGAAGACCCTGGATTTTGAACTGTAGTAACAGGGTTGGAAGGTTGAACTAGATTAGGAACTATTAAACCTCGAACCAGTGATCTCAAACTAGGAGTAACTTGAGACGTTGCAAGTGAACGATATCGAGGACGGGTTGAATCTGAAAGACGGGGTAAAAGAGATGACATAGGCTCCCGATGAGGAAGAGGTGAAGAAATAATGTTCGCAAGGTGCTCTTGGAAATTACATAAACTATCCATAGTCGGCTGAAGCCTTCTATACATATCCTCAATCGGTGGCGGGTTATAAAAGGATGGTATAGTAACCCAAAATTTGGAAATTGCTTGACCCATAGAAGTTCTCCAAAAATGATAATTAGGGCCATATTTTGTCCCCTCGGTGTCATCAAATGGGTGATCAATGCAATTTGATGAACCGACATGGCCTTCCATTGGAAAATGGCAAGTAGTGTTAGTCATAGGAGGTTGTTCTACCAAAGGGTTATCATATGTGGTGAACTCCTCCCCCACTTCCATAGCTGGATTCTCTTCCACATGAGAATCAACTGTGGCTCCTTGGTTGGTGACTTCCATTGTTCTTTCTCCTGTAATAGGAGTAAAATCAGGTGGCAAGCCTTAAGCCCTTATGGATCGTCTCAAAGGAAACTCAACTAGATTGATGGTCACTAAAATCCTAACCTAGGGTTTGAAAACTATAAAAAACACACAAAACCTCTCCTACACAAGCTAAAGGCCATAAGAAAACTTAAGTGACAAGAGGGACTGATACAAACTGGTTCCTCACTAGGATTATCAAGTCTTTGCAACTTGCTATATACTATAGGGTCCAACAGTAAAGCACAACAAGGAGGATTGGGACCATCCCTTGCCTGAATACCCAATTACCTGGATAGTACGTGCGTAGTAGTCTCCTCGAGTGTTCTTCTCGGTGTATTGCACTGACAAGACGGCCAAAAGGGTTTTTCTTAGATGGTTTAGGGAATCCTAGAAGGGTCTCCCAATATACGCAAGGTACGTGGGAACTCAAATCCATGCTAGTGCTTTCTAATGCACAACCATTCAAAAGGGGCCTTCTGATATACAATCGAGTACATGAAGTACCTTTCAATATACCTCAACGGCGCGTGAAAGGTCGTTCTATATACTGATGGTACATGGAAGAACCATGCAGTTCCCAAGTTGAAGTGCAGGCAAATAACAACAACTGCTATGTTTTAAAGATGTAGAAACATGTCTCTATCCTATCACTCAAATTACTAAGAATTTTAACCTAAAGCTACCGTTAATTTTATCTTTAACGGTTAGGTGGATGCATGAGATGTGTAGAGAAAAGTAAAACCATGCAAAATGGGATGCAAATTTTTTCACTTTATCATTCAAAGTTTTCCCTACTTATGGGAAGGAGAGAGTATTTCAATTTTGTTTCAAAACAAAATATTTTCCCAAATAGTCACACTGAATTCAACTTTTTCAAAAAATTGCAAACAAGCAACACACTTCTACACTGATCTTTGAAAGAAAGAACAAAGCAAGATCTCTTTTCCTAAAAATAAATACAATAGCATTAAAAGGCACACTAAGAAATTTTTCAATTTTCTTCAAATAATGGAAAGATATAACTTAAAACTATGATATATTTTTCCTTTTGATGAGATAAGAGTGTATAAAAGGAAAGAAGAATATGGATATATGAAAGCTTATGAGGCTAGTCAGGGGTCCAATGATTCACCTTTAAACAAAATTATAATCAAATCTCAACAAAAAGATTTCTTTTAATTAAAATAAAAAAGAAGCCTTTCATAAACTAACAAAGAACGAAAGTAAAAGCCAAAAAGTAAAGCTTCTTTTTCAGTTTGATCAAGCAGTAAAAAGAGACCTAACTCAGCTAACTTCCAAGCACTCCTTTTGAAAATCAAACAAAGCATACACGTAGCTAAAATAATGGATGTAACATAGCTCTTTGAACCAAAGCAAAGCAAGAACTTACCACTATCAAACTCTGAATTGAACAGTCCGGATCTCATGCATAAATCCCAAAAAACACACAGAACAAAATCAACTTAGTTTTGAAATCACATAGGTGTAGAAAACCTACTTGGCACCGCTTGATGAGTATTGGTAATAGAGCATTACCATCTCAGCACCGCCTTTTTTCCACTGTGACAGAGTGATGGCACCACTTATTTTCCTCTATGCATGTGTGATGACTACTGTAGATGACAAAACCAAAAGAATGTGAAAAATAGAAAGTTAGATGCTGAAACACTAGCATCAAATCATGAAATTAACAAGAAAATTAAGTACAGAAAGAAAATGTGCATCATATCTGAGCATATATGGTTATACCGAACCAATATCTCACTAGAACAACTAGTGGATCTGATCACTTGAAATGTTGGAGTTTGGATTTCACACAAGAGTTTGAGAACCAAGGAAGATCAGATGTGTTGAAATATCTTCCCCAGTATGGTCGCCAGATTTGTTGCTGTTGATGTATTTGTAACTTCAAAATGTATTCACTTATATATTTTATATGTTGTATTTATTTGTACCCCGATCTTCCTATCGAGAGAATCATTAATGTAATCAAGTCATGTAAAGTCATAAAGGTTAACCCTCCTTTGTAAGTCGAGGAAATAGTCCCCACAATTTCGGGGTACTAGGGTTATTAGACTCTCCTAGAGAAGTTGGCCCTGGTAATTAATTGTCAAGTCAGAAATTAGTATAAATAGAGAGTGACCCTCTCTATTTGAGACACACACTCACTTGGCTATAGTGCATAGGTGAGAGAAGAGGAGCTCACACAACTGAGAGAGAGAACAGCTGTTGGAGATCATCTTTCTGTCATTGGGTCTTACTGTTGCCATTGGTGCTCATTCTATCTCTGAGGAAGTTACAGGGTTTTCTGCTTTATGGTTTCCTCGATTAAAATCTGTGTTTCTATTGTCTCTTGTGATTGATTTTTGTGCATGTTATTCTCTCAAATAAGATCCTAAGATCATATTGCTTAAATGATAAAAATCTAACATGGTATCAGAGCTATCCTGAGAAGAAGACATTGTGTAGCTGCAGAATATAGGGATTATTACTTTTTGGGTCTCTCTCCACAATCCATCGGCAAAAGGAGGCTAGGATGACTCTCCATTGAAGGGTGCATCTTTCTGTTGAAGCAGAATCTGATTCTGAGCTTTTTCAATTTTTGAACTACTGCTACATCAAGAAATTAGGGATTTTCACAAAAGAGGAATTTTTGAGTGAACCCAAAATATGATTTCTCTCCTCCTCAAAATAGAAATTTAGAGACCAAGATCAAAAATTTTGGTTGGGTAAAAGTCTGGGAAAGTCAAACCCAAATTTGACCCCAGACTAGATAACCCTAAAATACTAAAACTAGTAGTTTTGGTACATTCGCTATAACTCGATATTGGAGAAGGCTCATAAGTCGAAATATTTACAGGTCGAAGAAAATTTTGTACTAAACACTATGTAAAAACTTCATCCTTAGATTCTCTATATTCTAGGAGATATGATTCCTCCAAATCAAGTGTTGAGCTCATATTTATTATCATTTTTGGCAATTAAATTACTCATTTAAACATATGTTTTGTTATCTTTTTATGCATTTTCTGTCATCCAGAAAATAGGTAATTATGCATGTAAATAGACACGTTAGTGGAAATTATGCATGCTTACCGTCAGCTCGCTAAACAGACGAAAAAACAGACAGCGCATTCATCTAGCCATGTGTTCAACATGTCCAGCTCATTATCCAGCTCACCACTCATCCTGTTAACCAGATTGCACGTTGTTGACAAAAGACTTCAGGAATTAAACATTGGAATAGTTATGCAAACTAGCTGTTGTCCATGCATTTAGATGTTGAAGAAGCTCCCAGCCTAAGGATCTCCATCACGTTGTTTTCACTCAATAGTAAACTGATTACTACCCACGCGTTCAAAGGGTGAAACGTCTTCAGTCTACAAGGATCGCTTGTGGCCTCCTTATGAATGCTTTGACCTTAAAAGTTTTTTTAATTATCATTTCACTCTCAGTAACCCTATCATTTTACCCAATCATGCATGTAAATTATCAAATGACCAATTTTCTTGTTGATCAATCTTATCATAAATGAGATTTATGTCTTTATATCATACGTTCAACCTATCCAAAGTTTACTCTGGGTATGGTTGAACTAATTATAAACCTTATGAACTCACTCATTTATGCATATGCCTGTTGCTGGCTCACATCTCAAAGTTCGCTATGATAGTGTGATCTCTAATCTTTTTTTGCTTAGTGTTTCTCCGGTTTGGGGGAATGTTGAGCCTAGATTTATTATCATTTTTGGCAACTAAATTACTCATTTAAACATATGTTTTGTTATCTTTTTATGTATTTTTTGTCATGCAGATCATTATTCAGCACTAGGTAAGAACGAATTTAATGTTTATGCAACTTTGGTTATTATTATCATTTTTTATGATTTATTAATAAAAATTGTCATTATGTGAAGCACATTTGATATATTTATTAACTTATGTATTTTTTTGCCAGATTACAGTTTTTAAGCAAGCTCGTAATAGACACGTTAGTGGAAATTATGCATGTTTACCATCAGCTCGCTAAACAGATGAACAAACAGACAATGCATTCATCTAGCCATGTGTACATCATGTCCAGCTCATTATCCAGCTCACCACTCAGCCCATTAACCATATTGCACGTTGTTGATAAAAGAATTTAGGCATTAAACATTGGAACAGTTCTGCAAACTAGTTGTTGTCCACATGTTTGGACGTTGAAGAAGCTCCTTGCCTAAGGATCACCATCATGTTGTTTTCTCTCAACACTAAACTGATTACTACCCATGCGTTCAAAGGGTGAAACGTCTTTAGTCTATAAGGATCGCTCGTGGCCTCCTTTGCTTAACCCCAAACTACCACTAGCCCACATGTTTGAATGAAGGAGCGCTCTCATTCCAAAAGATCACCACTGTGTGCTCTCCTCTATCCAACACGTTTCCATAGCCACAATAAAAGAGGAGCAGGCATTCCACATCATGCCACATTCACACCGAGGAAGAACCCGACTCGCGTTGGGAAAGGAAAATGATATGCGATGGATTGTGATCAATTAAACGCCTTTATGATTGACTAAATTTAGAGACCATTCAACCACTAAAGGGTCAACTTTCTCATCTCTTGTAAACAATATAAATACCAGCCTCTGCGTGAGTGTTGGGTGTGGATCATTTTCATTAGTTAGACAGTCAGTTTTCTGAGAGAACAACGCTGTAATATTGTTTAGTTTTTTTAATAGAAATTCTACATACCGTTGTTCATGATTTTGTTCGCGTAAGCTCTAGTCGGGAGTCACCCTTGATTGCTGAGAGGGCCCCTCATCAACCAGAGGTTTTCTTTTCTTATTTTCGTTAGTTTTCTTTGTAGCTAATTCAGTTTTGATTTCTGGTTTGTTTATTTCATTAAGTTACTGTAAATGTTTGTTTCATTTGCTTTTTGCAATGCATTTTATTTTCAAAATTAAATAGCTAGATTTCGCACATAGTTGCTTCCATTTGTTTTTGTCAAATTTCATTTCCAACTTATTATTTAGTTTTGTTCATAAGAAGATAGAGTAGATTGTTTTTATCAATTTAAATAGACTAAGTTCTGTTTATTTCTTCTCTGTTATAAGATTATGCAATTTGAATTTCAGTTTGTTTATTAATAAGCAATTATTCTTGTTGTTCATGAATTTGTTTAAGTTCATTTTACTACTAAATTTGATGAATAAATAGGTTTATTTACTATTCCTTATGCATTGCATCTTCATATGCATAAAATCAGCTGAGAAGTAGATCATTTAGGTTATTTTATACTATATAGACTGTCATTCAGACAGTCTGTTTAGCCTGTCATTCTGACCTTTCTTCCAGTCTATTTTCCAATCTGTTTTGCAGACCTGCAGTTCAGTCCGTCATTCAGCCCACAATTCTGTTTTTAGTGTTTTTAATGTGTTTTAAAATTGTTTTAAGTTCTGGTTCTTTAGTATTTGATGTATGCTTTGACTGTAATAGTTAGATAACAGTTTGATTTATTATTTAGACTATAAGTTTGATTGTTTTAGGTTATTTATTAAACTTTTATTCTTTTCTCTACCTATTTTCCCTTTGAACATGCTTTTGAGTTAGGGTATGTTTTGTTTCTTTTATTTGTTTCCGGTTCTTCTTACTATTGTATTGTTTTATAATTATGCTTTTGGATTAATTTATCTGTTTGCATGTAAAACTTAGGATTAGTAGTGTTATCTTTAGGAATAGTTTCATTTTTCACTCTGTGATCACCAACAGAGACTTGTAGGATAGAATTCAGTTTCTTTATTAAGTTTTCTACTTGCTTCTCTTATTCAGTTTTCTTCATTAATTTTTCTACTTGTTTCTCTTACTTAGTTTTCCATTCACTTATTTAAGTTTTCTTTGCATCATAGCCTTTTAATTAGTTGTTGATAGTATCCTTTTTAGATAGGAGTTTTTTGTTTATAAATTATTTAGTTGTTGTACTTGTATTTCCAAATGTACACTTTCTTTGCTTAGTTAATTTTTGAAGTCACTAAATAGGCTTTGTCATAAAAAGTAGTGATTGTATTCTAATTTGTTAAATAAAGTAATATAGCTTGATCTTATTTTAGTTTGATGTTTTTTCTTGGTTCAATTATATTAATAATTTCAGTCTTAGGAGTTTGTCTCGGTTTTTCATTTTGAAAGATCTTTTGATTTTTTGTTTGTTAAAATATTTACACGACACCCTCTACTTTCACATATATTTTGTAGCAACTCAAATCCTACCAACCCCGGTCGATAATTAAATATTAGGTGAATTAATCTAGCTAGGCATTATAACACCCAACATTTTGGCGTCGTTGACGGGGAGTTGTTTTGTAAGGTAGAATAATTAGAATTTCCTTATGAAGTTTACTAATAGGCTAGTGGCGGGGGAGCAGTAAGATAAGAGGTAAGAACTTGCGCATCTGATATAACAGGCGCCCCCAAATCCATCAATAGTAGTAGGATAGGCTTTTCTTTAGTTTAAGTTTTTCATGAATAGACCTAGAGATTCAAAAGGTACATACACTAAAACTAGTTCCCCCACACCCATTGCCTTTCAGTATTCTATTTATTTCTTTTATACAAAGAGTTAGCGTGAGTTTATTTATTTCATGCAAGTGTGTGACTTATTTTAACATTTAAATCACTTAGTGGTGTTGTAAGCACCACCCATCCTGCTAACAAACTGACAGGAACATTCAAAAGAGAAACCTCAATATAAATACATTAATAACTACCTATGTTGTGGGAAGATATGGTAGGGGAGAAGGATGAAAAAGTTGTTACCTTTGAATTCCCTATTAAATATCCATAGGGAGTGGCACAAATACAGCGCATTCCCCCATCCATTTTACCAAATTTTCATGGACTAAAGAATTAAGACCCTGATGAATTTTTATTTCAATTGGAAATACTCTGTAGAGGATATGATGTTCAAAATCTGAAAATTTTTCCTCTTACCTTGAAAGGAGCAGCCCTCCGATGGTTCATGAGCCTATGTGGGAACTACATTCAAACTTGGGAAGATATGAAACATATATTATTAAAACAATACCAAGATTATTGCAGAGTCAAGGAGGATATCTTCGAAATAACCCAGGGAGAAGAAGAAATTTTGGAAAACTGTGTTGAACGCTTTCAATACAACCTTCAGAGATCAAAATTAAGACAGTCATGGAAGGATACCTTCAAAAAAATTTTACTCAAAGGCATAAAAAATGAATATTTAGAAATTTTAAGTCTGATGGGAACAGGTGATGTATTTCAGTTATCATATGATGATGTTTGTGAATTATGTAGAAGGTATTCAAGAGGAAAATTCAATATTGGTAAGAATATACCTTCTTCTCAGTCGTTGCATCCTCATCTTAACCCTTATCAACCTTGTTCACAAATCCTTTCTATCTCATCTCATGATCATAGGGATACTCTCTCGGATGTTGCAACACTTCCTGTTCCTCTACACTTTCCACAAGATTTCAACAAATTTTCCAGGAAGGATTAACTACACAAGCCAATCAATTGCACCGGCCACAAACACCTTCTCATAAAATTCCTCTATGCCCTACGCACATTCCTGTTCAATCTATTCCACATTCTAACAATAATAAAGCAGTACAATATGATTACATTGTCGTACTACAACATTTACCCAACATTTACCCACCTCACCTACCTCACCAACATTATTACAAGAAATTCATACGAGACCTGGAGAGGTGGTAGATCTAGGAGTCATCGACAATACGGAAGAAAATGAAGTTTCTACTTGGCATTTTCTATAAGAAGATAAGATCGACACAGAATGCATCTCATTTGATGAAGGACAAACATTAGAACCTGAATATTCCCCATCACTAAACATAGATTTTGTATACATTCTAGGGTTTGATGAAAGACCTCGTGACCTAACAAATAAAGAAGAGAACCTATAATCCATAAGCTACATTGAACTATAATTCCAAGAGGCAACCAAGCCATGGTACCATCCCCTCCTTCAATGCTTATTGCTAATAAATCAAACAGGTTGCTTGGTTCTTCGTATCTAGACAATCACTGCTATATTTTTCTTGTATGTGGATAAAGGTATATTTTTAATTTTGCTTCGAACTTGGTTACATTGGAAGGATTCATACACTTGAATATAATTGTTTTCTCTCTTTCTAATTAGAATATGATATTATGTAAATATTTCTTTGTTTTATCAAATAAATAAGAGCCATTTCTGACAAGCTTAGTATAGGTGACTCTTTTCCTTTCTATAATGTTATATATGTCTTTATAAATAAATATGGGTCATCTAACAAGTGGTTTTGCAGTTGGTTACAAACACTTTATCTCTATAAGTAGCTCATGGAGTATTATTCGGAAAAGGGAAGTACACACTAAAACACTCATCAAGTATCTTAACTTTTCTTGGGGTACTTTTGAAATTTACAGCTTATAGTGACAATTAAAAACAATTCTCTATCTATCACTCTAAACTGTTTCTTTTATGATTCAGATAGTTTTTGGTATTTTGATTCAGACATGTATATTTCTGATTTTCTATTTTGAATAGTTGCTTGATAGACCTACTCTCATTATCATCTTTTTCAAATCTCACCTTATGCCTATGGATTAACTAGTTCATCCTATACTTGTTATCAAAACTTGTCTCTCAAGTATTTTGGTGATAACTTGAGAGTAAGTGGAATTTCTTCTTGTGGGGAACATTACTTATCTTTTATGAAGAAGAAGGACTGTAAGGACAAAGAACATCTTTAAGTTATTCCCTTTTGACATGATCTATGGTTAAGGCCATTATTAAATTACTTATAAGTTTATTTTACAAAATTGAATTATGTGTTTAGAAGGACTTAACATGCTCTAGTACCAATCGGCTTCCATATATTTAATATCATTATACAAGGCAAACCCGCCGGGGTACTGAACAGGCCTACTGGTAGCAAGTCAATGTTAAGTAAAAATTTAAAACAAGGAAGCTTGATAAATGCAAGTAAACCCGTCGAGGTACTGAAAAGTCTCGCTGCCAGCGGGATTATGCTTGCATGGTACCAAGATAAACCCGTCGAGGTACTGAACAGGCCTGCTAGCAACGAGCAATATCAATTAAAAGAGATCTGGTTAATGCACCACTATGCACATGGTTTGGAAAAATGATAATATATTTAAAAACCATAATATATATAATTACATGTGTAGACCAATTGTTTATGATTTCATTAGAGAATGGTTGTAAGTAGGGCTTGGATCCAGCGATCTAATTCAATCAATATCTAGGATATAATTATCTTAGAAATGGGACCCATAGCTGTAAATGTCACACATTTCCGAGTAAACTTAAAAAAAATTGTGATGACAATATATCTTTAAATAAGGAATAGATGACTAGATTTTCCTATGGCATTTCTTTCAGTTATATTTTTTTTAAACATTCGAGTGGTCGTTCTAAGCACTGTTATATTTTTCATGAATATACATATCTGCATCATTTCCATTTACTAGTTAGTTTTTCTTTTTCTTACAAAATAATAAACAACATGATAGCACTTTTTATTTTATCTGGAACAATCAAATCTTCTCTCTCATGGCTTGAGGACACGCCATATCTTTGGTTTTGAGGGGGGAGGATTAAAAAAAATTAGACTGTTTTTATTTATTATTTATGACAGATCTATTTATCTCTGACAAATGATAAGTGTTTTCAGGATCATTAAGCAATGGAACTTGGTTATAGCATGAAGCATAACTTTATAAAGGATCGAATGATGGTCCAAACGAAATACCAAATGACGATCTAATAAAATTTGGTGATATTACAACACTTATGATTAAAATTTGCTAACCAAATTTTGTTTTTGACAAATAGTTTTTACCTCCATGTGAATGCTTTGACCTTAAAAGTTTTTTTAATTATCATTTAACTCTTAGTAACCCTATCCTTTTACCCAATCATGCATGTAAACTATCAAATGACCAATTTTCTTGTTGATCAATCTTATCATAAATGAGATTTATGTCTTTGTATCATACGTTCAAGCTATCCAAAGTTGACTTTGGATATGGTTGAACTAATTATAAACCTTATGAACTCACTCATTTATAAATATGCCCGTTGTTAACCCAAAAATCCCCCACACAGCTCTCAATGGCCTACACCACCCAAGGACACCACCTCACAACACTCATTTCACTCCATAAGACCTTCCATGACCTTCCATTTGACCCCCACACCTCTAAAAGAGCCCAAGGATGAAGAAAAGGGCTAAAAAGCCCAAAAAAGAGCCCAAAATAGACCCCCAGGAGCTAAAGCCCTCAAAAAGGGGCTAAAACCTTGAAAGGGGCTAAAGTTAGGGCAGAAGGGGCTAAAGGCCCAAAAAAGGGGCTAAATCCTTGACCAAGGGCTTGAAACCCTAAAATCCCTTGGAAAAACTATAAAAGGAGGGTGGGGGGTCACTCTCAAATTACTCCTCATTTGCATATTGTTATGTTGCCCGTGGATACTTTGAGACCTCTTTCTCTCAAACCACCCACTCTCCCTCTCCTTCATCTCCATTTCTCCAAGCCATTGCTCCCCAACCAAGAGAGAGGTGCTCCCATGAGCTAGGGCATGGTGGCCCGTTTCCACCTAAGTGAGGTATAGCTTATTTTTATGCATGCTGATTTGCTTATTTTATTTTATGACCAATATTTTTAGTTGCAAGTTTTCCATTAACATATTTTGCAGGTTGCTTCCATAGTAGTATATAATTCTCTTGCATTTTTTGGAGGCAGAACCCTAACCCATTTTGTGCAGAGGGGTTCAACAATACTCCATCTTTGCTTTTATTTTTGTCTAGTTTCATTCCCGCTTTTCTCTTCTGTATTTCCACACAGGAACCTACCCTTCCATACTATAGATGGAAGGGATCCATTCCTACCATGTAGCAAGGATAAATCCCTACTACAGAACTGGCAACTCCGCTGGGTCGATCCCACAAGATCCCTAGGCCAAACTTTTTATTCTCAAGTTTTTAAAATTTTTTCCCTAGTTTTTCAAAAATTTCATGTTAAATCCATGTTATATTCTTGTTTATTTAATTTTATAGTTATTTCTAAACCTCCTCAAGGCCAATCCAAGCCCATTTGGCCATATTACCAGTTATTGTTGGCCATTCATGGTTTTCAAATCACTCAACTGTGCAAAACGGCCGAACCGAATTTCTGAAAATTCACCTGTGTTTGGGCTCGTTTTCTGCCAAAATAGTTGATCCATTTGAAAATTTTATCATCATTAGGGGTAAAAGGGCCCATTTCCGAAGTGGGTTTTCAACCGTTTGAGGTAATTCCTCACGGTTTGATCAGAATCCAATTCACAAAAACGAGACTTTTACAGGTGCGTGACCCATTTTTGGGATTTTTAATTATAGTTTCTGTTTTTATTTTCTGCATTTTATTTCATGAACAATGTGTAAATGTTAATTAAATCATTATAGATTAATAAAATGAACCTAGTCTAACTAAAATCAACTTAAAATCAACGATCTTGCTGCCCCCTTCCTCCTCTACCCAGTCATCACCCTCCGGGGTATTCTGGGATACGACGAAGGGACAGCTCGTATAGATCTAGGCACTCCATGGCATTTTTCCAAAACCACTAAAACCAGGTGACCTAGAAGGTATGGGGGTTAGAGAAGGAGGGATTCTCACGACGCTAAGCGTCCTCCCTGCTTGACCAACCTAGCACTTGGGAGGTGACCTGAGGATCTATGGATGGGCTTAGTCCCATTGTGTTGAGAGCCCAGCACCTTCTCTTGGTTGAAGAAGAATAACACTGAGAGGTAGACACTTAGTTAGGCCAACAATTCGGGGTTAATCACCATATTTGCTTACAAGTTTTTTTTTACATTTTTGCAAACCAAATACCAGAACAAGCAAAGCAAACCAACACGCCATACCACATAATTAACCCAACTCGGTTCATGATGTTAAGTGAGCCTTAAAAGTTACCAAATTTACACTAAATTCAACCAACTCTGCAGTCTTTGAGGACATAAGTCCCTGACTACTACAACTGTGGGAAGTATTTGGGCTTTTCCCAGAAACTCATTGTGAGGAGTACCACAAGAACCCCAAAGTAGCTGGCTGCTGAGAGGAATTGCCAAGCGAAACGGGAAACGAACCCTTCCGATTATGTAGAGTTACCCATGAGGAAAAAACCAAGCGTTGTATTCTGGCAGTCTTGGTGGCCGAGAGACCACCTTCAGTCAGTAGGAATCCATTGAAATCGGGGTCCAAATTTCATACCCACCAGTTTCATACACACAAGCCAACAAAATTGATCCGCCACGATCTTCCTCACACCTAAGAGGCGAACCACCACCATTTGGAACACTCAGTCAGCACTGTCATAGCCATTCTCAGTGATCTCCTACACCATCAGAGGGCCACACAGCCTCTGATTTGGATTCAGACCCATATCAGTCTGAACCAGACCTCCACACCGCACCATCCAGCCCCATGGCTACTGCAAACCATGATCCATTTTTTGGTCTAACCTTAGCAAGTGGACCCATGTCCACATCACAACCACTCACCCACAATGTGGCAAGTGGCCCAAGCACAGTCATGCAGACTATCATTAGCCAATTGCCACCACCCATAGTGACCATCCAAGCTGGTCCAGTGGCCACATGTGGGGGCAGTGGCCCCTCCACACACATTCTCCCACCTGCCACACAGGGGGCAGTGCACCAACCACCCACATTGCCCCTACTGCCATACAAGGGGGCAATGTCCCCGCCACCCACACCTTCCCACCCACAACACTTGGGGGCATTGGCCCATCTGCCATGGTGCCACCACAAGCACCCCAGTTGTGCAGATGCATTATGCACCTGCAAACACCACCCCCATTGCAGCCCCGTCCCACATCAATTTGGGGTCAAATCTACCATTCATGGCTCGTTTGAACTTTCCTGAATTGGAAAGATTGATGAATGACCCCATCTGTCACCAAGATTTTTGGCCACCCATGCCAACTAAGCTGCCCTCAGACATCCCAAAGTTTGAAGGAAAAGCTGAGGAATGTCCCCAAAATCATATAATGTCATTCCATCTATGGTGCTCATCCAATAGCATTGTAGAAGACTCCATCAGACTAAGGCTGTTCCAACGCACCCTTACAGGTGCTGCGGCCAAATGGTACATTGAGCTGCCATAAGCTAAGTACCCGACTTCAACTCCCTAGCCTTCATGTTCCTGCAGTATTTCCAGCTCCTGGTCAGATATGACGAGGGGGTGGAGATCCTACTATCCTGTCATCAAAACACCGCCACTCACATCACTGATCATATCCATGAGTGGCGGCGGTGCCGCAACTTGTGCAAGATCCAACTTGATGACGGGATCTTCTTAGATTGGTTCCTCAAGACTTTGCTCCCACCCATCACAAAGGACGTCGCATCTAAACGTCCCCAATCTGAAGAAGAGGCCATATTGAAGGCCCAACAATTTGACCTCATCTACGCCCAGTCGAGATACTTGTATACCGTCATCCCAAACGCTCCCCGTCCAAGTACCTCTTACCGTGATGCACTGATGGAATCCCATGCAACGGATGGCATTATAGGGTCAGTCTCTCAACAACCACCGCCTCGACCAACACCACCTGCCATTGCACCACAACCAAGCAACACTGCTAATGTTGCTTACCAAAACCAAGCTTCGGACTATGCTAAAATGATGTCTCGGTCCGGAGCGACAACTTCCTATGCACAACCTGGGCCACCGCAGTAGGCTCAAGCTATGACTTGGCCAGCACAGCAGTATGTAGGGAAAATGCCCACATTCATGGCACCGCCACCCCCACAAATCTACTATGCACCACCAGTGCAACAAGTTCAAGTCCCCACCCCCGCTCCACCCACCCCACCCGCTCCATTGGGACAAGTGTTTGCACAGCAAAACCATCCCAACCAGCCTACCCCCAACAATCAACAAGGGCAAGCTAGAAATAACCGACCCCGCAACTAGGGCAACAACCAACCGCAAGGAGGCGCTCAACAACTGAATCCTCCCAACAATGCTGCAGCAAACTAGCCAGCCCAGAATCCCTCATGAAAAAATGCACCAAGGCGCAATGCCCCATTGAGCACAAACCAACCATGCACACTCTGTGAGGTCTATGGGCACTATACATTCGAGTGTCCCCTCATGGGCAGCATGAAGTAGGCCATTCGAAACGAGGCCCAACAGACTGCCAACGCTACAAACCAAGCACAACCCAACCCAGCACCACAAGGACCTCCTCCCATGGTGCCTCGAAACCCACTACCAGTCCAAGGATTGGTGACAACCGCTGCCCCCCCCAGGCCAATCCCAATGCTCCGAGGGAACCTCCCATGGCCGAAACAGGTATCCACCATCTAATGACCATGGCCACTAAAGAGGTAAACTTACAGACTAGACGAAACCAATACGGTACCACTACCGAACCTATTGACTTGTCAGCAGCATCTACGTCTAAGAAAACCAACTTACCTCTCCAATTACCCCCATTTCCACGCCCCCCCATATGCAGAATCACTAATAATGCCACATCTAGAGTTGTAGTTAGCTATAGCGTAGTGGATGATTTGGCCCAAACGCCAACCGCCATGTCTGCTCTTGAGGTACTTAAAACGTGCCCAACACAGTGAAAATCCCTACTAGTTTCTCTAGGGCCATTAGACCCCTCTGATTCCAAGCTGATCACCTTTGACATAGAAAATGGAGAACCACACATGCCCTCCACTATCGCCTTCCAAATCCTGGTATCCATTTGAAACTTGGTTTTGCACCGATGTGTAGTGGATGAGGGGGCATCCACGTGCATCATGTCTACCTTGGTGTGGCAGAAGATTGGATCACCAATTCTGCAACCATCTTCCATGACTCTCCAAGCTTATGATGGACACCCCACTAAAGCCCAAGGAATCCTCCCTCATGTCCCCATCACGTTAGCCAAGAAGACAGTCATGATTGACATTGAGGTCGTCAACGCTCAACTGGATTACAACCTCCTCCTTCGGAGGAGTTACATGTACGCCATGCAAGCACTCACGTCAACTGTCTTTCACCTCATGATGTTCCCCCACGAAGGGAAGATTGTGATGGTTGACCAGCTCACCTACCATGATCCGCAAGGGTTAACGGCACCTGCCAACATTATACCTACCATCACCACCATTGAGCTGCAAGGGACAACCGCACACGCTAACTTCATCCCTGTAACCAACACTGTGGTTGAAAACACACCAACTTCCCCACCGTTGAATGTGGGCCCTGGGTTGTTTATCAATCCCACCATGACAGATCCTTTCCCATTGATGTCACCACCTCTAACACAAAAGCAATCTGCAGACTTTGCATGGTCTCATCAAGCACCGCTGCACCCAAACAACAACTGCAGCCCTAGCCCCAACCACAACCACAATGCCAACAACAACCGCAGCATCACCCGGAGCACCAACATTACACACAGCCACAACCACAACCTCACCCCAACATGCAACCTTAGTTGCAACCTCAACCTCATTTACCAGGGAAACAGTGGGGTTCATTCCTGATCAACATGATCATTTTCCTTTTCCTTTTCCTTTTTCTTTTCCTACCATCCGATATCATGAGTAAGTCTATCTTGGAAACCCGCAATCTACAGGATTTCACACTGGGAGATCTTGTGTGGTACCTTAAACCACCTACCCTAACTCTGAGGCCCCAAGATGTGTTGACTCATGTCCATCCAATTGAGATGATGTTGCACCTACCTCCAGGTCCATCAAAGACACCTCTTGTCTCCAGGCCTACCCCTCTTCTTCCAACAAAGACTGGGGGCAAGGCCACCAAAACCACAACCAATACCATTTACATGATCTCTAGCACCAGTTGCCCTTCCGTCTCGTCGACTGTGGAAGATCCACCTGATCTATCCCGACACCACTTACGTGATGATGGAGAGATTTGTAAGACCACCTCTGGTTTTACCCTGTTCCCTTTAAACCATAGTATGGAATCGATTCTTCCCATAAAAGACCAGATTCCATCACCTCTCCTTGCTAATGACCTTCATCTTGGCAAGGGGGCATACCTCTTCATTGACTCTGATGGACAACTCTTGGAGAACCCCCGCAATGGGATCTACCTCAAGAGATTTTACGCTTAACATCACCAATGAGTCGCTTCATTTTCTTTTCTTGTTTTTCAACTTTTTCCAATAAAATCAAATGCAACACCATCAGCTGCTCATCAAAAGTCACCCGAAACCAGTTCGAGACACCTCTCACACCTCCGGGATCAAATCTCTTAATGAGACCATCGTCTCATGTTTAACTAATCAATTTTGGGACCATTTCCCACAAGTCACCTCGACTCACGATCCATGACATAACGATGCGAGTGTCTACGAACCGGTACTCGTATCACACTACCCGATCGCAACTCATGCGAGCGATCAGGCCGCCGCCCGTTAAGGATTGTACCATATTTTAATTTTTGTATTTATAATTGTCTTTTTCACCGCACCTTTTGCGGACATATTTGGACCATCGTCCACAGAATCCTTTGTTTTTATTCCATATATTTGACATAGAAGTGTTCTCAGGCCGCTCCCCACTTAGGAATGTAATTTTAGCTTTTACTTTGTATTTTTAGCACATAATTGTCTTTTCGGTTTACTGCACCTTACGCAGACCTCTGGACCACTGTCCACAAAACGATTTCTTTTCTTGCACTTATTTGGCATATAAATTCCTCTGGTCTTGTACTCACATTGCATGTGGTCAAGTCCGCCCACATTAACACACACACATGCTCTCCTGACCTTTGTCCGAGATCCACCTCGGTTTGCGTGCCTCTGCCGCATCATCTCGCAGGCCTCTGCCGCGACCTATCCCACGCATGTATTGGTATATTTGAGAGCCTTTTGCTCCGTCCATACTACGCGGATGACTTTTGGACCTTTGTCCACCATCCCGACATGGGGTACCACTCATGCCACCGCAGTCGGTTGACCGCAATGGAGTTTCGTTTAAGCTCTTTTCTGACTCCTTAAAACAATGAAAAGATCGTCAAGTGTAGTTGCTTCCTTTCCTACTCGCTAAAGTATAGGAAAGGGCATCTACATCGTCCCGTTTACCTCCTTTTGCGGACCATGTAGACCATTTCATGAAAAGGACCTCCTTGGCACACTCAAGCCAAGACCATTCCCCTCTGCATACTTTTGTGCTTTCTTGGGCAGAGGGGCCGCACTCTACGAAAAAGCTTACCACCGGTTGTTGTTAAGCTCTTTTCCAACCGTTTCAACAAGAAAAGATCACCGAGCAAACTTGGTTTCGTTCATGCTCATAAAAGTATGTGAATGACCGTCCAGTCAATATAGGTTTAACCTTTTCCGGCCTGATTGGACTACCTACGGTAAAGAAGTCTCTCATCCCCTCCAAGATGGGCATGCTCTCCTATGTATACTTTTATCCTTTTTCAGGAACAAGAGACTACCAACGAAAAAGAGCCCCCACTAGAGTCTTCTTCGTGCTTTCAGACTCTCTAAAATTGAAAGCACCATGGAGCATTTACCTTCTCGGGCTAACCAAAAATCCACGAGATCGTACCACAACGGTGTCTTGAGACACCACCCCACATAAAATAGTTTGGCAACATCCCCACATTGGGTCACCTTTTTTCAGAGTACTCTGTAACATGTCTTCCTTGGATCCCATCAGTATCAAAAGTGTCCACCTCCTCCAAGTATTTCCCATCTGCAGTGACATTCCCGGTATTACAGCTATGATCCCATTCCCATGAGATAAGTTTCATTACCGTCATACTCTAAACAAAGGAAGTTTGAGTCTCCCTCCCCCCTGCCCTTGTTCATTTTTCTCCTTCCCTCCCCTTCCCCCCCAATTCAGTGAGTCAGTCCACAAATTTCTTCACACCTTTCGGTTATCCCTCGCGCCCCTGGTCAAGGAAACATCATCGCCTTGACTAGGGGCAGGTCTCCCTCTGTCGATGCCAACACACATATTCTAGAGGATATACCTAGAGGTCCCTATACATTGGTTTCATTAACATCATTGATGAGTTCCTTGGACCACTTGAGAGGAGTCCTTAGTGCCTCTCGGGATGGTTGTTTCTCACGTGCTTGACTTCAACTCCATCATCGCACCGTTGAGATTCGTACAGGGTTTGTTCCACACAGTACTCAGTCGAAGACCCCAGATGTCACCCAACTCTAGGACATTGGTGAGTCCACTCGAGGGACCTAAACAGGTTATGTCCCTTGTGATTTTCGAGTTGCGTTGGAGACAGTGTTCAGAAGCCCCAGTAGTGCTTTGGTATACCTTTATGATTGATACAACATACTTGTACCACAGAGACTCTAACTCTCAAACAGTGAGTCCACTATGTACTACTCTAGATCCAGCAGACCGTTAGTCATGAAGATATAGAATTCCATGAGAATGCCATGGGTCCAATGTACCATATCAGTATTGTATTCAGCCTCACATAGAGGAAACCAGCATTGTAACATCAATTGTATATGATCGGCTCTTGTATTTTAGAGCATAGATCAAATGATTGTTTCGACATTGTCATGAGCATGGGAATGCCTGCCTCGTCCATATACATGTCACACATTTATCGTATCTCACCCATTTATGGGAACCAAATTAATACAAAACCAAAAGCCACCATGCCCCAGCCCCGGAAGCACCACCTCTCGACAGCAAATCCTATGATGTCCATTGGCCATACGTTGAGCTCCTGCCCTCACACATCAGGGGGCAATCTGTTAACCCAAAAATCCCCCACACATCTCTCAATGGCCTACACCACCCAAGGACACCACCTCACAACACTCATTTCACTCCATAAGACCTTCCATGACCTTCCATTTGACCCCCACACCTCCAAAAGAGCCCAAGGATGAAGAAAAGGGCTAAAAACCCCCAAAAAGAGCCCAAAATAGACCCCCAGGAGCTAAAGCCCTCAAAAAGGGGCTAAAACCTTGAAAGGGGATAAAGTTAGGGCGGAAGGGGATAAATCCTTGACCAAGGGCTTAAAACCCTAAAATCCCTTGGAAAAACTATAAAAGGAGGGTGGGGGGTCACCCTCAAATTACTCCTCATTTGCATATTGTTATGCTGCCCATGGATTCTTTGAGACCTCTTGCTCTCAGACCACCCACTCTCCCTCTCCTTCATCTCTATTTCTCCAAGCCATTGCTCCCCAACCAAGAGAGAGGTGGTCCCATGAGCTAGGGAATGGTGGCCCATTTCCACCTAAGTGAGGTATAGCTTCTTTTTATGCATGTTCATTTGCTTATTTTATTTTCTGACCAATATTTTTAGTTGCAGGTTTGCCATTAACATCTTTTGGAGGTTGCTTCCATAGTAGTATAGGTTTCTCTTGTAGGTTTTGGAGGCGGAACCCTAACCCATTGTGTGCAGAGGGGTTCAACAATACTCCATCTTTGCTTTTATTTCTGTCTAGTTTCATTCCCGCTTTTCTTTTCTATATTTCCACACAGGAACCTACCCTTCCATCCTATAGATGGAAGGGAGCCATTCCTACCCTGTAGAAAGGAGAAATCCCTGCTACACCTGTTGCTGTCTCACGTCTCAAAGTTCGCTATGAAAGTGTGGTCTCTTATATTTTTTTGCTCAGTGGGACCTAGCATTTCTCTGGTTTGGGGGAATGTTGAGCCCAGATTTATTATCATTTTTGTCAATTCAATTACTAATTTAAACATATGTTTTGTTATCGTTTTATGTATTTTCTGTCATGCAGATCATTATTCAGCGCCAAGTAAGAACGAATTTAAGGTTTATGCAACTTTGGTTATTATTATCATTTTTTATGATTTAATTAATTAAAATTGGCATTATGTGAATCACATTTGATATATTTATTAACTTGTGTATTTGTTTGCAGGATTACAGTTTTTAGGCAAGCTCGTAATAGACACATTAGTGGAAATTATGCATGTTTACCATCATCCCGCTAAACAAACAAACAAATAGATAATGCATTCATCTAGCCATGTGTACAGCATGTCCAGCTCATTATCCAGCTCACCACTCAGCCCGTTAACCAGGTTGCGCATTGTTGACAAAAGACTTCAGGCATTAAACATTGGAACAGTTCTGCAAACCAACTGTTTTCCACGTGTTTGGATGTTAAAGAACCTCCTAGCCTAAGGATCACCATCATGTTGTTTTCCCTCAACATTAAACTGATTACTACCCACGCATTCAAAGGGTGAAACATCTTCAGCCTGCAAGGATTGCTCGTGGCCTCCTTTGCTTAACTCCAAACTACCACCAACCCATGGGTTTGAATGAAGGAGCACTCTCATTCCAGAAGATCACCACTGTGTGCTCTCCTCTATCCAACACGTATCCACAGCCATGATAAAAGAGGAGAAGGAATACCACATCATGCCACGTTCGCGCTGAGGAAGAACCAGACTCGCGTAGGGAAAGGAAAATGATATGCGTTGGCTTGTGATCAATTAAATGCCTTTATGATTAACTAAATTTAGAGAGCAGTCGACCACTAAAGGGTCGACTTGCTCATCTCTTGTAAACAATATAAATAACATCCTCTGCGTGAGTGTTGGGTGTGGATCATTTTCATTAGTTAGACGGTTAGTTTTCTGAGAGAAGAACGTTGTAATATTGTTCAGTATTTTTACTAGAAGTTCTACATTCTGTTGTTCATGATTTTGTTCGTGTAAGCGCTAGACCGGAGTCACCCCTGATTACTGAGAGGGTTCCTCATCAACCAAAGGTTTTCTTTTCTTGTTTTCCTTATTTTTCTTTATAGCCATTTCGGTTTTGATTTCTAGTTTTTTTATTTCATTAAGTTACTGTAAATGTTTGTTTCATTTGCTTTCTGCAATGCATTTTATTTCCAGAATTAAATAGCTAGATTGTGCACATAGTTGTTTTCCATTTAATTTTGTCATTTCATTTCTAGCTTATTATTTAGTTTTGTTCATAAGAAGATAGAGTAGATTGTTTTTATCAATTCAAATAGACTAAGTTCTATTTATTTCTTCTTTGTTATAAGATTATGCAATTTGAATTTCAGTTTGTTTATTAATAAGCAATGATTCTTGATGTTCATGAATTTGTTTAAGTTTATTTTACTGCTAAATTTGTTTGATTAAATAGGTTTATTTACTATTCCTTATGCATTGCATCTTCATATGCATAAAATAAGCTGAGAAGTATATCATCTAGGTTATTTGATATTGTTTTCTTTATACAGACTGTCATTCAAACAATCTGTTTAGTCTGTCATTCAGCCCACAGTTCCGTTTTTAGTGTTTTTAATGTGTTTTAAAATTGTTTTAAGTTCTGGTTCTTTAGTATTTGATGTATTCTTTGACTGTAATAGTTAGATAACAGTTTTATTTATTATTTAGACTATAAGTTTGATTGTTTTAGGTTATTTATTAAACTTTTATTCTTTTTTCTACCTCTTTTCCCTTTGAATATGCTTTTGAGATAGGGTATGTTTTGTTTCTTTTATTTGTTTCTGATTATTCTTACTATTGTATTGTTTTATAATTATGCTTTTGGATTAATTTATCCGTTTGCATGTAAAATTTAGGATTAGTAGTGTTATCTTTAGGAATAGTTTCATTTTTCAGAATTCAGTTTCTCTATTAAGTTTTCTACTTGCTTCTGTTATTCAGTTTTCTTTATTAAGTTTTCTACTTGTTTCTCTTACTTAGTTTTCCATTCACTTATTTAAGTTTTCTTTGCATCATAGCCTTTTAAGTAGTTGTTGATAGTATCCTTTTTAGTTAGGATTTATTTGTTTACAAATTATTTAGCTGTTGTACTTGCATTTCCAAATGTACACTTTCTTTGCTTAGTTAGTTTTTGAAGTCACTAAATAGACTTTGTCATAAAAAGTAGTGATTGTATTCCCATTTGTTAAATAAAGTAATATAGCTTGATCTTATTTTAGTTTGATGTTTGTCTTGGTTCAATTATATTAATAATTTCATTCTTAGGAGTTTGACTCGGTTTTTCATTTTGAAAGATCTTTCGATCTTTTGTTTGTTAAAATATTTACACAACACCCTCTACCTTCGCATATATTTTGTAGTAACTCTAACCCTACCAACCCCGGTAGATAAATTAATATTAGGTGAATTAATCTAGGCATTATAACACCCAACATCAGGGTTCCAGCCTCTCCTAGGATTCATCCCTAAAAATGACACCTAGGGATAATTGTTATATCTCAGGATACAAAGGTCCAAATGAAAGTTCACAAGATGTTCCAAATAGGGCACAGAATGTAATTTATGTGGTAAAATTTTCAGACATCGAAGGTGAAACAGTGACACGTGAAAGTCTGTACAATTTCGCTATGTTGAATAGTCCTGAAATCAGTCACCTTGGGAAAAATATCATAAGTCCCAATTGGTGAAACCAATTCTACTCAAACCTATGATGCTGGAAAGACGACAGGCGATGCTACCTTAGTGCATAGTTTCAGACACAGCGGGGCAGTAATTTCGAAGATACTGCAGAAACAATATCAGGAATTTCTGCAAAAGAAATTGAAGAAAACTAGGGCATCATATATTTTGCAATTTTGATCAGTTTTGGAAAAATGAGAATGTTGCTCAGCTCACCTTTAGGAGGCACATCTTTCTATCCAATCAGATCATAAATATTCCAAGTTTTGAAAATTAGGGTTTCTATGACAAACCCTAGATCAGCTAGATCCAGAACTAGGATGGACACCTCAAATCGGTAAGATCTAACCTTTTGCTTTCTACATTTGAGGTTCTCATTTCAAAATGACCTATTACACCAGTTTAATGACAAGCTTGGTGAAGTTGAAAACTTCTGAGCATGGAAGTATATGATTTCACTAGTTCTTGATGGAAATTAATTGGACACCTTCATATGTGGAGAGGTTCCAGTTCTAGAGGGAGATAAGGCTAAAGCCTTACACAAGAAGAACTTGGTCAAGGCCAAGAGGATCATTGTTGATTCAATCAAGGATCACCTTATACCAAAAGTGTCTTCCCTAAAGACATCTAAAGAGATGTTTAATTCCTTGACCAAGCTATTTGAAGGGAAGAACATAAATAGGAATATGAATTTTAGAAACCAGTTGAAGAATGTAAAGATCTAGAATGCAGATACCATACAGTCATACCTTACAAGCATATCTCAAATCAAATAACAACTTGAAGCAGTGGATGAAGAAGTAGAGAATGCAGAAATTGTGATAACCACCTTGAATGGCCCCCCAGGATCATGGGATTCATTCATTCGAGGAATGTGTACCAGAAGGAAGTGATTACATTCAGCAGACTCTAGAAAGAATGCACACAAGAATAAGCTCGAATCATAATAAGAGAAGAGAAGATGGGAACAACTGAATATCAAGCGCTCATGATTCAAAGAAGATCTCTCAAGCGATGAGGAATATGAAGAAATCAATTATTGAAGAACCTCTTATCCATCTTAGCATTTGGATAAGAAATGATGTTGTTATGAATGAAGAATATGATGAATCTTAAAGAAGGAATCTACCCAAGAAACAAATAAAGATAAGTGTTCAATTGTCATTTCATGATATTGTTTGGTTATTCATTTGTCTATATTCAGTTGATGTGTTATGCATGATAGAATGTTTGCATTAATGATAGTATACTGCTGATATGCATGTGATGGGTAAGTAGCTCATGGTGCTATACAAATCTCCATTGTTGCTGATCTAGAATGAAACCTCTTTGCTAACATATTGGATTAGTGCACAATATCAATGATGTCTTGGTAGAGATGGAAGGCATCTAGAAAGTTTCCGTGAGATATGGATGAATGTTGTATTGGCTAAAATAGTTGCATGATTATATATTTATGCATAAGAATTTGTCATTATGAATATGCCTTATGAAATTTTTCTAACCATACAACTAATGCATTTTACTTGTAGGAAAGATCGCGTACAATCGCCTACAAGAAAAGAAGGATGAGACTTGTTCCGAAGAACAAGTGACGATAGTTCAAGAAATAATCCAAGATGAAGAATAATATGACGATAATTTCAAAGAAAGAAAGAGGTCTCAGACACAATTTAGTTATGTGACATTGTTGAGTGACGCCATTGATGCAGAACCTTCCAACTATGAAGAAGTAGCCAAGAAAAAAGGGAAGTAGAGTTCAAGTTCAAGAAGAAAGATGTCTAAGATGCGGTATCGAGACCTGAAGGTAAGTCCATAATTTCTTCCATCTGGATCTACAAGATCCATGATGTAGTAGATGGAAACATCGTGGGATACAAGGCAAGATTCGTAGCACTAGGATTCTCAGAGAAAGAAGGCATAGACTATGAAGAGACATTTGCAGCCACTAGAAGTTAAGACACATGATAGGCAGACTCATGTGTGCAAATTAAAGAAGGCCTTGTACAAGCTCAGAAGACACCCATGGGATAACACATACGTGAGGAGATTGAATATCACCTAGAGTTATGAATATTTTAACCTTTGCTACAAGGTTAAAGATGAAAGCCTATAGAGGATGACAAGCTCATAGATGGGTGCGAGAAGAACTTTTGAAGAGGTTCAATATAGAGGATCTTAGTAGCCAACGACCCTAGATGGATATATAGAATATTAGTAGCATAGGAAGCTACTTGTCACTCCGGTACAAAATGTTTCAATACATAGAGTACAAAAGGTAGAGGGAGAATGGTGCTCCATTTCAAAGGGAGTGACTACAGAAGATCCTGAGGTTCGACATGGTATGACAAGATGGACAGCTTACTGATGGCTATAGGCTTTACTGAGAGTAAAGCAGATTCCAACCTTTACTTCAAGGTTGAAGGTGGAAGACCAGTGATGCTCCTGTTATATGTCAATGACTTGTTCCTGGCAAGGGAAAGAGGAACTCATTAAAGTTTCAAGAAGGAGAATTGCTACCAAGTTCGAGATAAAGGACTTGGGTATGGTACTTTATAGACATGGAGTTGTGGCAGAGTTCAAATGGAATCTCCCTTAGACAAGGGAAGTATGCAGTAGAGATCATGAAGAGGTTCAGGATAATGGACTGCAAATACATGGACACACCTATGGCATCGAACCTTAAGCTATTGAGTGATGCTTCATCAGAGACGGTTGATGCCATGATGTATTGTTGGGTGATTTGTTCCTTGATGTATCTGACGAATACGAGACTAGATATTTGCTTTGTTGTGAACACATTGAGCCAGTTCCTGACAGATCCGAAACATGTTCACTTGATGGTTGAAAACCATGTAGTGAGGTACCTAAAGGGTACAGTTGACTATGGGATCAAGTATGAAGCGAATCAGAAGATTAACCTGGAGGGTTATGTGGATTCAGATTGGACAGGCAGTGCCATTGATAGGAAAAGAATTTTGGGGTGTTGCTTTAGTATGAGATTAGAGAGGAGCAGTGAAGCTTCAGTATGTGATCCATATTGAGATCTCTTGAAAGAGGGAGTTCTAGCATAGCCGATGAGACTGGTTTTTTTAGCATAAAATCCTGGAGAATCTTGTAGGTTGCTCAGACGTAAATAGTCTTGTAGGTTTTTGTCGGATGTAATTAGTCATGGCGAAGCTCACAGGTTATCCTTGGACGTAATCAACCTTGATGTGATTCTATGATAGAAATGGCCAGAGTGAAGTTTGAGTACTTCAAGGAGAAGCTTGGTGTTCTCCAGATCAAGGTTCCCTCCAAGGGGAAGTGATGAGTCTGTGAACCCTTCCAACATGGTGGCAAGCTAGGTCTCCCATGGTCAGATGTAAGTGTTGAGCCCTTCTGACATGGTGGCAGGATAGGACTCCCATGGTCAGATGTAAGTGCTGAGCCCTTCTGACATGGTGGTATTATTGGTTCCTCCCATGGTCAAATGTAAGTGCAGAGCCCTTCTGACATGGTGGTAGGATTTGTTCCTCCCATGGTCAGATGTAAGTGCGGATCCTTTCTTACATGGATGTTGGATGTGTTTTTCCCATGATCAGATGTAAGTGCAGAGCCTTTCTGACATGGATGCTATATGTGTTCCTCCCGGTCAGATGTAAGTGCTAAGCCTTTCTAACATGGATGATGGATGTGTTCCTCCCATATTCATATGTAAGTGCTGAGACTTTCTGACATGGATGTTGGATGTGTTCCTCTCATGGTCAGATGTAAGTGCTGAGCCTTTCTGACATGGATGCAGGATATGTTCCTCCCATGGTCAGATGTAAGTGCTAATCCTTTATGACATGGATGTTGGATGTGTTCCTCCCATGGTCAGATGTAACTGTTGATCCTTTCTGACATGGTGGCAGGTCGGGCCTCCCATGGTTGGATGTAAGTGTTGAGACTTTTCGACATGGGGGCAGGCTGGGCCTCCCATGGGCGGATGTAAGTGATAAGCCTTTCTAACATGGTGGCAAGATGGGCCTCCCATGGTCAAATGTGAGTGTTTGTCCTTTCTAACATGGATTTTGGATGTGTTCCTCCCATGGTAAGATATGATTGTTGGGTGTGTCTTTCTGACATGGATGTTGTATGTGTTCCTCCCATTTTCAGATGTAAGTGTTGGGTAGGCCTTTCTGACATGGATGTTGGATGTGTTCCTCCCATGGTCAGATATAAGTGTTGAAGAAGATGAATACCTACATGAAGGCTATGCCTACAACCAGCATGAAAAAGGGTTGGCTCTGTAGAACTTCATGTGACGAGTAGAATTGAGAGATAGCACCATTTGCTCGAGATAGAGGGAGCAGTGATGATGATGATCCAGCTATGATGATGATCCAAATTTGATGAATGATCTAGTGACGAATACTTGTGCTGATGAATTGTGTCAAGAGAATACCTTCCTATTTAAGAGGGAGTGTTGATGTATTTGTAACTTCATAATGTATTCACTTGTATATTTTATATGTTGTATTTATTTGTACCTCGATGTCCCTATCAGGAGAATAATTAATGTAATCAAGTCATGTAAAGTCATAGAGGTTAACCCTCCTTTGTAAGTAGGGGAAATAGTCCCCACAATTTCTGGGTACTAGGGTTATTAGACTCTCCTAGAGAAGTCGACCCTAGTAAGTAATTTTCAAGTCGGAAACTAGTATAAATAGAGAGTGAGCCTCTCTATTTGAGACACACACTCACCCAACTATAGCACATAGGTGAGAGAAGAGGATCTCACACAAGTGAGAGAGAGAGAACATCTATTGGAGATCATCTTTCTGTCTTTGGATTTTAATGTTTCCATTGGTGCCCATTCTACCTCTGAGGAAGTTGCGGGGTTTTCTCCTTTATGGTTTCCCCAAGGAAAATCTTTGTGTCTATTGTCTCTTGTGATTGATTTTTGTCCATGTTATTCTCTTAGATAAGATCCTAAGATCATATTGCTTAAATGATAAAAATCTAACAGTTGCTAGGAAAATCACACCTCTTGCGGACAAGAGTTGTTCCTCTAGTCTGAATGGTTCAGATCTAGAATAAATGGTTAAACAACAATTATGGAAGACTTCCCCTAGAGCTTGCAGATATCTAGAATGAATCATTTGGTTGTTCTGTAATATGATGTAAGTGTCTCCTATGGTGATGAATCTCCATGGATGTACCTACACAAACACATCAAATAGACAAGCAAGATCAAAGGTACAAGAACATAATCCACAATTCTATACTAGTGACTAAGGAATCGAGTAGTAAAATGAAATGATTTAAACATAACACATTTTACAAGAAAGGAACCAAATTTGCATTAATAATGAAGAAGAAATATTACATCCTTTTCCTTAGTGTTTTGATGCTCCTTCACATGCCATGACTTGTCCTCAAAAGCTCCAACTTGCTCCTCCTATGCTCACCCTGGATTAGGCCAGAAACTCAATTCAGCAGCATAAATTTTCTCTCTCTCAACTATGGGGTATGAGCCAGGTTTTATAGGCCCAGGGAGGATATAGATGGTTGAGTAATTGGTGGGTGAGGTGGAAGGGAGATCCAAAAAGGGAGGATCTCAAGTCCAGGTGGTCCACAGGAGTAGGGATTAGGGTGCCACGAAGTCTTCCTTCAAGTAGCTTCATGGAATCTTCTCGTTTTCACTTTTTACCTTGGGCACCGCTTTTCTTCCATGTAGACAGAGTGTTACCACGTAGGAACCGCTCCTTGATCAAGGGGTAAAAGTGCTGACACCGCTTATTGTCAAGAGATAATGGGCGTTACTGAAGAAGGTAACTCCTCTTGCATTAAGGGAAAATGCGGTGCTGGACTCAAATATTTAAACAGGAGTCTGGGCCACTGTCCAACTTCATAATTTGGGATTTGAGGGAAAATTCTGATGTTTTGGGCCTCAACACATGATGATGACAAGATTTATGTGTAACGGTTTTCTCCCCCACGAGGGTTTCTTGGGAGAAATCTTTTTCTTTTCTTTTGTTCTGATGTGTTTGTCATTCTTTCAGTGATCCTTTTGTTTTCACATAAAATTTTAAAATTCTAACATGGTGTTGGAAAATACCATATGTTTCATCTAATTGATTGGGAAATATTGGCCTTACATAAAGCCTTTGGAGGCTAGAATATTAGAAACTTGACTTGGTTTAACATGTCTTTATGCATGAAGAGCATGTGGCATGGTCTATTTGATGGATGCTTATGGAATTTGGTGATTAAGGCTAAATATTTCAGGGGTACGTCTATTATTAGTTGGTTCATATCTATTGAAAAATATATTATAGTGTCTATTATATGGAACGGTTTCATAAAAAAAATCATTAGATTAGTAAATGGATTTCTTGGGTTGTTGATGATGGTAAAAATGTTTTGCATGGTATTGATCATTTTATGGGAGAGAACAGAAACTACCTTTTTCCTTCGGTATTATTGGAATACTTATCTGAATTTGGATTTATTACATTGGATCAAATCAGAAGACCGATGTGGTTAAATCATAATGGCCACTACTGGATGCAATCTTGTGATTTGGGCTTGCAAGGAATTTGGGAAAAGGATTGGGATGGCTACATTAGTACTCTTAATAATGTTTGTATTCATCTAAGTGACCTCCCTAACAAACTCATGTGAAGTCGGAGCCAATTTAAGGGTCAAATTTTAGTTAAGGATGCTTATGCTTCTATTGTTACCTCATAAGGACATTTTTCATATCAAATGGTGGTTCGGTAAGTTATGGAAGTGGAATATTCCCAAAAAGATAAAATGTTTTTTCTGATTAGATTTAGAGAACCGAATGTTGACCTAGGAAAATTTATTGCATAAGGGTGGGATTGGACCCAGCTGTTGTGTTTTTTGTAAGCAAGATATTGATCACGTGGATCATCTTTTTATCCTTTGTGGCTTTAGCAAAAAAGTGTGGCAAATTGTCTATGCATACCTAAATATTGTTGTGACATGGGATCTAGTAATTTGGAAGTTTCATATTGCGGGGTTTAAAATCTTTTCATCACAAATTACTACCTATTTTTGTGCGTTGAGCAGTTTTGAATATGAGGAACATAATGATGTTTTACAATACCTCTCATAATTATAATTTTTGTAGCATGAAGAGTATTAGTTTTTATAAATAATTCTACAATGCAGTGAAGGAATCTTTTCACAATTTGTTTTTTGCTCCAAATATTACTTTCTCTTATACTATTGATTTCTTTGATGGAGCTTCATTTGTAGGAAATTATGGTTGTGCAATGATTCTTATGATCAACAAGGAGCATTATTTCAAATTATGGATGGGTAGTGGGAAGGGGAATACTATTAAGGCTGAACTATTGACATTATGGGGACTTCTTCAATTTTTTTTTCTAAATGGTATTGTTTCTCTGAAGATCTTCAAGGATTTAAAAGTTATTATTGAATGGTCTAAAGGTTGATTCAATATTCAAGTGCTGCAGGTAGTTCATTGGTGTCATCGAATCCAAAATTTGATTGCATCTTTTCACGAGATCTCATTCTCACATATATTCAGGATTTTCAACGAGGAAGTTGATCTCCTTTCAAAGAAAGCATTTCATGGACCAAAAGGATTCTTATTTGCTAAAGAAGTTTTGGAAGGTGTTAGTAGACTAATTGTTAAAGTGTGTATGGATTAGATGGGGAACTGTTTGTATTAGTCTCTCAAATTTTTTGTTCTGATTGGGGTTTTTTGAATTCTTGGGTTTAAGATAGCTCGTTATATTTGGTTAAACCTAATGGTATATTACTTTCTTGGTTGTTTTGATTGCGATGACAATTTTAATCTCATGGATTAAATGTCCCTTAAGCATAAAGGATCTTGAAACTCTTCAGAAAATTGTACTGGTGTTGTAACTTTCATTTTCTTTGATTTCTGAAATAGCAAGAAAATGGTTTTTTCTGTTGAAAAAAATATAACACGCAGTTATAAATATACAAGTCCTTAAATGATGTAATATTAATTTTTTAAATTTTGATATGGTATTAATATTATAGATGCAATAATATTTTTCTTGATTTTATAATTGATATTAATATTAGAAATTACACACGCATGCACACACACACACACACACATGTGTGTGTGTGTGTGTGTGTGTGCGCACGCGTGTACACACATTTGTGTAATGATTTTTTGTTTGTTTGTTAGAAATTCTCGTCACTTGGGGCCAAAGCATTTCAACCATTGGCTAAGAAACCACAATCAAAGGGAATCTAAGCCATCAAAATCACCCGAGGATTGCACCCATCCTGGGTCACACCAACCTTAACATGGATGGAGTTTTTGGTGTCCCCTCCCAACTAAGTCACTCTTAAGGGTATTGAACTCGGGTCACCTTGCAAACGAAACCCACAACTTAACCGAGTCATCTAGTGGGAATTGACTACATCCGTGTAATAATTATCATATTTATTTTTGTGTTAATACAAACTAAATCTCTTTTTAAAGAAACCTTTTTTTAAGGTGATAATGACTAGTCAGCTTCCTAAATATTTGTATTTTTTTAACTCATAAACATAATTTATTGTAAGTATATACCTTTGGAACCATATCTCTATATTGGTTGATTTGATTGTTATTTTAGTGATTTTTTATATCATTAATGATTACACAAAAAACATTTTTTTTCACATGGAAAAATCTAAAACTTGTTATTCACGAAGAATCAGAGTTACAAATTTTTTTACATCATATGCAAAGGCTCCCCAACCAAAAACAGTCATACAACTTTGGGAATTGTTTCACCAATGGCCGAAAGAACGAGAAAAGGACTGCCACCGCATCCATCACCAAAGTCAAAAAACTGAAACTAGACTTCCACCTAAGAACCAAAATACTAGAAATGTCATCATATATAGAAACAAAAAATCCAACCATAAGCACTCTATACGATCCAGATTCTATGACCTCTTCATTCATGGATTCCTCAAAATATAAAAGACCATCCATATACCTACAACTAATTTGTATAGGCCATCTGCCTCAACATTTGAAACACCCTATAGATATGGAAAAAATTTATCTGAACAAATGTTTGGATCAATGTCTTGACTCTTTCTATCCAGTGCTCCAGTCGAAGTGCTTGAAGTGTTGAAGAGCCATTTTCCCAATCATTGATGGCCCTAGAGTCCCCAACAATTTGGATATAAAATATGCCTCTTTTATGGGAAAACCATAACAACCCCATAGAGAAAGTAATTCTTCCAATGTATTAGAGCCATAACCTACTCCCACCTATAAATTGGTTGGGTGATTCCTCTTTACCAATAATAACATACCTGCACCACAAATTCCCTCCTTTCTTCCCCATCAAAATACCCAATGGGAATTTGTTCCTCTATAATAGGCATAGCTATTGATATAAAAGTGTTTTCTTTCCTTTATTTACAAAACTCAAAGAAAGTTACAATAATTCTTGAACAAATATGAAATATAGAAGGATTGATATCCTGAAATATATACATGTTCCTATCTTTCCACACTTCCCAGATTGGAAATAAAATCTCCTTAAACTTTACTCTCTTCTAGAACCAATTTAACGCACAATCCTCATAATTGATCATACTCTAAATATCCTGTGTATACAACAATCTACATAATTCCTTCCTCCAAGACAAATTTGAAGAAATTCCAATGACAAAAAATATGAGAAACTATTTCCAAATCATTTCTACATAAAATACGCAAACTAGGTCTACAAAAACCTCTTTTAAGGAGGTTATCTCAGGTTAATATCTTGTTATAAATACTTAGCCCAATGAAACATTTAATTTCAAAAAAAATATCCAGCTCTAAATTTCCAATTTCTTTTCCCACCACTTTGGAATACCTACACCCCTCAGTCAAGATAGCTTCATAAACATCTTTGGCCGTAACAATGTAGTATTTTCTTTTCCGGTCCCATACCAAAACTTATCCAAATAGACCCTATTGTAAAATCACAAAAAATGTGCATACCAAAACTTATCCAAATAGACATGCCTATTGTAGAATTACAAAAGTTGGTACACTTGGTCTATATTTTTTTTATAGTCCACACAATTTAAATTAATATCAAATAATATATCAATGATAAAATATCCATTGGTGAGGCAATACATATTAAAGTAGTCCTTTTGTGCAATGCATGGTGGTTGTCCATATCTAAGAGGATAAACAATTAAACTCTAAGATGGTAAAGGTAAAAATCTTGGAATGGATAATCTACGATGGATCTATCTTAATAATTGTCATTATTTAAGATAATCTTTTTGGTTGTGCTCATTGTTGCATCGAGAGAAGCAAGGTGCTATATAACCCAGTATGGAAGAGATCTTGACACGTTAGTCACATTATGTTAGCCGACATAAATAAAAATACTAAAAAATTTAAAAAAAATGAANATTACATATCAACTTAAATAAAAAATAAAAAATTAAACTAGCATAAATCCATTTTAAACCGAGATCTATCAAGTACTGAAAGGGATCTAAATGATAAAAAATTTACACCTCAAGAAATTGGATCTCTCTCGGTGCTTGATAGATCTGGGTTTAAAATAGATCTATGCTAGTTCTACCTTGTGATATAACCTTCTATTTGGATAATATCAATATTTATGGTATATGTGGTATATGAAACCTTCTATTAAGGTGATATCAATATTTATAGTATATTGATGGGTTTGTATTTATACTCTATATTAATATTTATCTTTCATGTCTTTGTATTTTTTTATATAAAAAAATCATAATTATATTAATGAAAATAAAGTTATATCTTTTGAAATGCTATCATAAAATTTGTATATACATATCTAGTTGGCAAGTCCAACCAATTTCCATATAAGTGATCAATTGTATAGAATATCTGAATTAATAATTTTGTTATATTTTTTTCACTACTAAAAAATCATAAATGTATAATAAAAGTTACATTCCTCATACATTCTAGTATTAATTTTTTATTATATTTACTATTTTTTGTATCACATTTATATTTAATAAGCTAAATATTTGTAATTTTTGTATCAATCCCAAATTCAAATCTTAATAGGTAATGTTTGTTTTTCTGTGATGCGGACATGATGAATTTATTATATGAAATTACTTAAAATTTCAAGATTTTCATTTTTATACTCATCTTGGAAAATATGGGAATCCCTAAATCTAATATATGTAGTTGATGATGATGACAATGATGATTTTTAATGTATATTGAGACTAAACTTGGTCTCTTGCACCTTAATAGAAAATACAATATAGAGATTATTTGATTAGCTTTAAAATACTATTCATATGCTCAAAAATCTTAAGGAAAAGTGTCCCTAGCATGTTATAAGTTTGGAGATCTAGAAGGTTAGAAAGGTTAGTGTTGGATAAAATATTTTGAAACTCAGATCTAATGTGAGTGAAAGCAGGGCATTTTAAGAGAAAAATATTTCCATCTTCAATTCTCATAGACTCACATAGATGGCAAATCCTTTCATCCCAAGTCGTTTTAGGGGTCGTCTAACGCCTAGTTTCACTATGGAGTTCATGAGTGTTCATTCTAATATTGGCAATATTATTTTTTTCTTTGAGCTCGTTAAGATAGAAATATAGTTTTGATCCTCAAGATTAGGGTTAATGATATCTTTATTATATGCTAGTTTTATTTTTACCTCTAAATATTATGTGCACCACATTTTCTCTTTGAAATTAGAAGTAAAATGTTTTAGATGTTATCAATATTTTGTAGAGTGGAAGTTTCATCAATCCTCAAATAATTTAAGCAATTCATGGCATCTTTAAGCCATTCCCTCTTGAGGGAAAGGTGGTTTTGGTTGGAGTTAAATGTCATTTTAGGAAGTCGGTCGTCCCCTATATTGTTTAATTTTCTCTTATAAATTAAATATTTAATCATATACATGCTTTCAATGGGAGAAAGCCCTGCTTCTAAGAGGAGAATAGGATAGGGCATGTTGCTCTTAATTTTAAGATTATAAGTAATAAACCAATTTTGGATTTGTTCAATTCTTCTCGATTATTCTCTTCAAATGTTGCATCCCCAAACTTCACAACCATATAAGATAACATAAGTGACAAGCGTTTTAAAGAGGAATTTATTTTCTTCCTACATCACAAGGTTTGTTGATTTATAGTTGTTTTCAAGACCGAAGTAGGCTTTCCACCCTTGATTTATCCTCTTCTCAATGTTATAGTTCCACTTGAGCTTGTGATGAAAGAATTCCTAGATACTTATAAGAGGTTACTTCCTCCAAGGTTCTATTGTCATAAGTACCCTTATTGGACTTCATAATCATGACTTTTTTTTGTCAGTGTTAATGGTCATACCCATATTGGTGTAGAAATCCTTTAGAATTCATAATTTATTCTCAAGATCATATGGGAAGCTTTCCATAAGAATGATATCATCAGCATATAGAAGAAGCATGATGATTGTTCTTTCCAATTTCATGCTAGTCATCCTACTTCTTCTAAAAAATATTCTATTTTATCGATGTAAATGCCAAAAAGGGTAGGAGAAAGGGGGAACCCTTGCTTAACTCCAGTATTACAATTAATATCCTGCGACTATCCATAAGTGTTTTTGAATTTGGAAATGACATTCTCATATAACCTTATAGTCGTGTCCCTCGTCTCTAAAGGAACTTTTAACTCTTCTAATCTATTCCAAATGTTATTTTTAGGAACTGTATAAAAAAAAACAAAAATATTGGATTTATTATTAGGAAACTCCTCGGCTATGATCCTAAGCATAATGAGGTGGTTTTTGGTTGAGTGATGCCTTCTAAATATTTCTTGGCCTTTAACCCACTTTCCTTTGTCTTCTAGCCATATGATAAGCTTATTTTCAAGGATAATGATGTATAACTTGGTTAAAACAGGGCTAATCATAATGGTTCGATAATTAGAGGAGTTATCTTTATCTCCACTTTTAAAAATAGGAACTATAAGGCTCTGATTCCAAGGATTAGGGAATCCATGCTTGGCTGCTATATTAAAGATATTATGAAAATAGGAGATGAAGATAGGTGCTCCAATTTTTAAGATTTATTCTTGGTGCCCTTCATTGTCTTTATGGTTTCCATTAGTTAGGCGCTTAATCCCAAATTCATTGTCTTCTATGGAAAAGACTTGTTCAATTCTAAGTAGGGTTTGAATGTTATCCATGACATTTGGGGATTTGTGAATCTTTTTAAGGTATAAGTTCCAATCCTCCAAAGAAATATTATTATTTTCTTTAGTTTTAAAAGCTAGAATGTGTCTCCAGAATTTCCTAGGAGCCGTCTTAGATAAGTGTAAAAGTTGTTCATGCCTTTTATTTATATAGCCTATATTTTTTATTTTAATTAGAGCTTTGTACTTACTTATCTTATTGGATTTCGGGGAATCGTTGGTATCTTCTTTAATTTCTCATGTTCTTCTTTTTTATACATATTTCATGAGAGAACTTGCTGATGGAAGAGGAGAGGGAAGTAGTTAAATTATGATAGATATTTTCTATATTGTTCTTGTTAGAAATAGGGAACACATTCTTTGTTAAATCATTGAGAAAACCATCTATATTATTTCTATCAAATATCAAGTTCTTTTTTCTTTGAGAATTGTCCTCCATGGGCTCATTATGCATGGCAAGGCTGAGGGTTATAATTAAAGGTCCATGATCATAATCAGGCTCGTGGTCATTTGAGATGTCGAAATTTATTATTTCACTGTACAAAGGTATATCAGAAATGTCATAATCAACTAACCTACCTCCAATACCATGAATGCAAGTCATCCTACTCAAATTTGGCTTCTTCTTTAGTCTATTACATATTATGAGATCTTGAGTACTACAAAGCTTGACTAACTATGAGCCGAATAAATTTTCACCTAGATCCTTAAATATTATGATGTACCTTCTAGTTGAAAAAAGGTCTTTGTTAAGTTTTTAATGGTTATACAATATCTAATAATATTTAGCATTGTAACATCATAACCATATGTAAAAGGATCACTGAAAGATAGAGAAGCACAACCACACAAAAGAACACTGAGATTTGTCCTGGGAAACCCTCATGGGGAAGAAAACCCAGCCAAACTTCCTCTATATAGATGTATAAAAAGTACAGAGATAAGACCCCAAATAAGTGCTCCTTCTCCAAGCATCTCTCTCTCTCTCTCTCTCTCTCTCTCTCTCTCTCTCCTATGTGCTATACAAAAGTGTGTATTCTAATGAGGGACACAACTCCTCTATTTATAATATTTCTATCACTTGACTTTTACCCTAACAAGTCAGCCCCAAAAAACTTACTGGGACGACTTCACCTAGGAAGACACAAAACAATATTATATTATATTCAAGAGGGTACTATTGACCTAACTTACAATGGAGTTTATGCCTCGTGACTCTATGATGAAAAAGTAAAATAGTAACATCCTGATAGAGGAATAAAACATCTCCCATAGGTTACATCAGTAAAATGCATTTAGAATATTCTTCGAAGTTACAATATGTCAACACTCCCCCTTAACGAGAAGGGTATTCTACTGACAACAACATCATCAACTATAGGAGCACGAAGAGAGAGCATCTACAACATGATCAAGGTGATACATCTATATGTCATAGGAAGTTTTTAACAATCATTAGTAATTGGAACAGTTACTAGAACTTCTTCAGTACTGAAACATCATCTTCTACAGCACCGAGTATTCATCTTTGATCTTCTGCAGCACTTGATCACTTGATCCGTTGCAACAACACTTTGATCTTCATATTCTTGCAACACTTTGATCTATTAATCCTTTGCAACAACACTTTGATATTCATCTTCTTGCAGCACTTCGATCTCTTGATCCTTTGTAGCGACACTTTGATATTCATATTCTTGCAGCACTTTGATCTCTTGATCCTTTGCATCAACACTTTGATATTCATCTTCTTGCATCACTTCGATCTCTTGATCCTTTGCAACAACACTTGATCTCTCGATCAACATCATCATCAGCAACAACATAACCTGTAGCACACATGGTCCAATTACAAGATGATCAATCCCTATCACTCTTGGACATAGGTCCAAGGATGATACAATCCTCATATTTATCAGAGAAAAAATTCTATGGATCACCTTTAGGACTAATGTCCAGGGATGATACAATTCCACAAAAACATCATCAGCCAACTCCCACTTTCGAGGAGGGTCCACATCATCAACCTGTCGGATCGTACACGAATGAATGCAGGACCATATCGTCTACAAATGAATGCAGATCTCGTCCGTAAATGAATTCATGACCACATAATTTGCAAATGAATGCATGACCACATTGTCCGCAAATGAATGAAAGACTCATTGTAGACCATCCTTAGTTTGTTAGTGCTAGTACCACGCTCAAGAGAGTGTTCTTGTCTACGAAACCATTCTACAAGTAAATGTTGGATCACTCTCTAGAAGAGAGTATCGTCTGCAAATGAATGCATATCTCGTCCACAAATGAATGTAAGACCACATCGCCCTCAAATGAATGCAGGACTCATCGTAGACCATCCTTAGTCTGTTAGTGCTAGGCCCACTCTCAAGAGAGTGTTCTTGTCTACAACACCATCCTACAAGTGAATGTAGGATTACTCTCCAGAAGAGAGTATCGTCTGCAGGATCATCCTCAGCTAGTAAGGGATAGGACCACTCTCATTAAGAGAGTGTTCTCGTATGCAAGACCATCCTCAAGAGAGGATATTATCATCAACAAGTGAATGTAGGACCTCATCAACATCTACAGGCACACTTGGCCTTTTCTGCATTGACACATCACTTCCATCTCATCCTCAATAACAATTCTCATCATCATTATTCCTCCTCACGAGGAAGGATCTATATCATCATCTATGTTCCTCCTTTCGAGGAAGGATCTATATCATCATCATTGTTCCTCCTTGCGAGGAAATTATTTTTGGACTACACCAAACTTGCCATGGGAGTATTCAAACTTTAATCAAGACATAGCTTTGTTCAACCCATCATCAACTTGCTCATCGGTACTCACATACTGGAGTTTTATAGTTCCCTTCTATACCATAACCCTTATGTAAAAATATCGAATTTCTATGTGCTTTGATTTATCATGGAACGCAGGATTCTCTATCATTTTTATACAAATCTGGTTGTCACATACAATCACTATGGTATTCAACTCCATATCAAATATACCTAGCATCAACTTCTGAAGCCACGTGGCTTCACAACTAGAGAAACAAGTTGTTATATACTCTCCTTCAGTCATCCTAAGAGCAATACTGGATTGCTTCTTGCCAAACCATGAGATCATGGTGGATCCTGGATAATAACATCCACCTAAGGTGCTCTTCATGTCTGACGCACTTCCTCCCCAATCTAAATCCGTATAACCATACAATATGTAGTCATGATATCCATCATAGTATATTCCAAAGTCTATCATACCTTTCAAGTACCTCGTCACATGCTTTTCAACTATCTGATGAACACATCTAGGATTAACTAGATATTGACTTAGGTATTCATAGCAAAGAATTTATATGTCATGGTATTCGTCAGATATATCAATGACCCAATAATATGTCTATAATGAAGTCACATACACTAACTTTGATGATTCATCAAATAAAAACTCTAGGTTGGTATCCATGGGTGTGGCCATGGATTTACAATCCAACATATCAAATCTTCTTAAGATTTAAACAACATACTTTCCAAATTCTTTTTGCTTCACTACAAGTTGAACATGTTGTAATGCACTCAGCCTCTTCATGAGATCATACCTGATCCCAAAAATCTTGAGGTGCTCTTTCAGCACTTCCTCTTTGCATCTATAATGAGTTCATCTTCCCAAGTCATCAACTTATCCCAGTATTCTGCATTCAACCTTGAACGTTGGAACCCACTTTACTCTAGGTAAATCCTTATTCCATTAGGAAACTGTCCATCTTGTCGTACCATGTCGAACTCGAATATATTCTGCAGTCACTCCCCCTGAAGCGGAGCATCATCCTCCCTCTACATTTTGTACTCTATGTATCGAAACATTTTGTATTGGAGTGATAGGTAGCATCCTATGCTACACATCTTCTATGTATCTATCTCAGGTTACTAGATACCAAGATCCCTTATCTTGAACTTTGTTTAAAATTTCCTCTTGCACCCATCTGTAAGCTTGTTTTCTTCTATAGGTTTCCATCTTCAACCTTGTAGAAAATGTTAAGATATTCATCACTCCAGGTGATATTCAAGCTCCTTATGTAACTAGATGTGCTTATCTATGGGTTCCTTCTGAGCTTGTACAAAGTCTTTTCTGCACATGTGGTTCTTTACTCGATATATGCTTTTGCTTCACTGAAGAAGTGTGTATGGTAAATGGAGTATGTCGTGCCATAATCTACTCCCTCTTTTCCTGATATAAACCACAAAAATTTCTTTGTATAATTGATCTTGTAGATCCATGTGGAAGACACTACAGACTTCCCTTCGGGTATCAGAACCATATCCTAGACATCATTCCCCATGATCAACTGGTACTATTTGATCATAGATTCTTCCATATCTCCAAGGGTCTGCATCAATGATGTCATTCAACCGTGCCACATAAATAGATTGTATCTAAGGCCTCTTACTTTAGTTGGAAGTCCCATCATACTTTTCATCATCTTGAGTTATCTACTATGCCCAAGGTGGTCTTCATATCTCAAGGTGGATCTACTGCTCCATTATATTATTTTGAAGCTCTTTATTCTGTCACGGTGTCTCTGACCCTGGGAGCTTCAAGTTCATCTTTATGTATTTTTATTGGAGTGAATCTTGAACTGTCATCACTTGTTCTTCGAAACAAGTCTCATCCTTCTTTTCTTGTAGGCGATTGTATGCAATATTTCCTACAAGAGTTGCATCATTTCATAAGACATATTCATAATGACATATTCTTATGCATAAAGATATAATCATGCAACTATTTTATCCAATACAAAATTCATCGATTACCTATATACACACGGAAACTTTATAGATGCCTTCCATCTCTACCATAACATCATTGAGATTGCACACTAATCCCAATATGTCAACAAAGAGGTTTCATTCTAGATAAGTAGCAATGGAGTGTTGTATAGAACCATGGGATGCTTACCCATAACATGCATATTAGTAGTATATTGTCATTAATGCAAACATTCTATCATGCATAATACATTTCCTTGAGCAAAAATAAATAATGACAATTCAAATAATTATCTTTTATTTGTTTAGTAGACTCCTTCTTGATCCTTATGTCCTGGATCCTTCTATTGATTCTAGGAACCTGTGTACTGGTTCTGAGTGTCACTAATTTCATTATTTCTTATCCAAACACTAAAATGGATAAGAGTATGATCTTTGTCTTCACCAGTAGAATTCACATTCCTCTCCACTTTAGGAATATTCAACGATGTGAGCATTATTTCTTTATTTGACTTCTTCAAGTTGTTCTTTGATTTGAGAAACCCTTGTGAAGTGGAACTGCATGGTCTCTGAGTTCTATATCTTCACATTCTTCAGTTGGTTCCTCAAATTCGTATTTATGTTAATATTCTTTCCTTTGTACAGGTTGGTCATTGTACTGAACATATCCTTGGGAGTATACAAGAATGATACATGTGAGATCCAATGGAGGTGGAATTAATCCTCTTGGCTTTGACTAAATCCTTATTGTGCTTTGTCTTCATCTCCCTCTGGATCTGCAGCTTCTTCTTTGACATAATTCTCTAGGTCATGCTTATTTAGGTATGAGAATCACTCTATAATTCCATGCTCAGAGGTTCTCATCTTCTTCAATCTTGTTCTCAAGCTTGGTACTATTTGTCATCATGATAAAAATGAGAACCTCAAATGGAAATAGAGAGGATAGAACTTACCAATGAGATTGCTTCAACTTGATGCTAGTTTGAAATATTTTCTGGAAGACTTCTTCTAGTGGACCTAGGGTTTGATAGAGAAACCCTTATTTTTCAACTTAGGTATCTTTCAGATCTGATTGGATAGAAAGATGCACCTCCTCAAGGAAAGCTAAGAAGCATACTCATTTTCCCAAAACTGTGAACATAACTACAAAATATATGATGCCCTAGTTTTCTCCCGACATAAGTGTTAGGTAAAAAATTAAAAATCCATAGAATGAGAAAAATATTGTATAGAAATATGTGTCCTCCTAGGGAGAGTTTGATATTCCTCCTTTTTCAATTGATCGATGGAGGGAAGTGCCTGGAACAGGAAGCCTAATTTTTCTTCAATTTCTTCTGGAAAATTTCCTGATCTTGTTTCTATTGTATCTCCAAAAATCATGCTCCTCTGGGTCTGAAAATTTGTACTGAGGTATCTTAATCTCTCTTATTTCCAACCCCACAGGTTAGAGAATAATTTGTTTCACCAAGTGGGACTTATGCGAATTTTAGTTTTTGTCTTCTAGGGTTTTCAAGCATGAAACCCTAATCTTCAGTAGTTGTAGTTGTAGTAGGTTTCGGCTGCAAAAAGAATTATTTCAGGGTAACTCTGATACCATGTTAATATTTTAATGGTTATACAATATCTAATAACATTTAGCATTGTAACATCATAACCATATGCAAAAGGATCATTGAAAGATAGACAAGCACAACCACACAAAAGAACACAAAGATTTATCCTGGGAAACCCTCATGGGGAAGAAAACCCAACAAAACTTCATCTATATAGATGTATCAAAACTACAAAGACAAGACCCCAAATATGTGCTCCTTATCCCAATAGATCTCTCTCTCTCTCTCTCTCTCTCTCTCCTATGCGCTATACACAAGTGAATGTGTGTTCTAATGAGGAACACAACTCCTCTATTTATACTCTTTCTCTCACTTGACTTTTACCCTAACAAGTCGACCCCAACAAAATTACTGGGCCGACTTCACCTAAGAAGACACAAAACAATATTATCTTATATTCAAGAGGGTACTATTGACCTAGCATACAATGGAGGTTATACCTCATGACTCTATGATGACCAAGTACAATAGTAACATCCCGACAGAGGAATAAAACATCTCCCATGGGTTACATCAGTAACATACATTTAGAATATTCTTCGAAGCTACAATATTTCAACAGTCTCCATCTAACCATAGAGAATTATAATTGGATTAGTTGCTTAAAAGAATATATTGGTTGCTTGAGATTTGAGCATTGAAGTATCTCATTAACATCATATTTCTAACACTTATGAAGCTAGAAATATCATGCTCTAACCCATTGTAGGGGAAATTTTTTATCTAAATTGCAATGTTTATAAAAGTTAGAATTAATAGGGGTGAAATAGAATATTGTTATGTAGGTTTTCCTAACATTGATGTTTGTGATTTCCATCCAAATATATTGATTGGAAGAATATTTCTTATAAAGTCTAACATTGGGAGAGATATTTTTTATGATGTAGTAGGCTATGCCTCTAATCCCTCTACGATAGGATCGCTTGTTCCATGCCAGCCATAGGAAAAACCATCTATGTTAGGGACCTTCCATTCTTTGTGCTCCCAAGTTTCAATGATCAATACAATATCAATATCACATAGGATCCAACTTAACTTGGGGCCACTATTCCATGGGATTCCATGACACTTCCAAGAGAGGGTCCAAAGAGTCTTGAATTTTTATTTAGTGTTCTCCTTTTGGTTTCGATTGAACCTAATGATTTCTTTTCTATTTCTAATTATAGCCTATTTTCCTTGTTTCCTAGATTCTTTAACATTTTGAACCTCCTTTCTTAATTTGGCTCGGCCTTCTGGGATGAGGTCTTCGTTATGAATATTCCTGATCCTTTTAGGCACGAAGCTTTATTGATTACCCCAAATTTATGGTCATTAGAGCTAATATTAACCCTAATTAGTCTATTTTTTTCAGTTAGTTTTCTCGACCGCTTTGCTTCCATGAGACATGTTTCAATTTGTAACCTGTTATGTAGTTCTGCCTCAACTAAATCTAGTGTGTCCTCTTCTTCTTCTTCTTTTAAGCCAAAAATTACGAGGTTCAAGGCTCTTTTGTTGCACTCATGCTCTAATTCTAATATCCTATTCATTTTATCCTTAATGGGTGTGATATCTAATTGGCCTTCTGGACTATTTAGGGTCAGATTTGTTGTTACTTTTTCCTTGAGATCTTTAAACATTTGTGGTTTCTCGCATTTCCCTTTGTTTCTTTTTGTATTCCACTTGCATATTTAAGTTGTTTCCTATTTGATTGTTCAGTAAGTAGAATAATTGTTTGTTCTCCCCCTATTAAAATCTCTTGTTTTTAATGTGCCATTGCTTTATTTGTTTCTTAATATTTCTTAATTTTAATTCTTTATAGAAAAAAACATCGGGTTTCATGTCTACTAGTTTTTTTCTCTCCAAATCTCCTATATTTAGGAATTAAAAAAATACCTTAATTTTAGCTAACATCCGTGGTGTTCATTTTTTATTTCATGATGTGGCATTTAAGCAGCATGCATCATATGTTGATGCCATTTTGTGTCATTAAATTCTGTTGTGCTCAAAGGAAAGAACTAGGGAGGTGTGCTCAAAGGATCCCCACTATGAAGAAGAATAGGCTACCACAACAAATAATGTTCATTAAATGATATATCAAAGAAAATATCATTTTCCTTCCAATTTAGAATCAACATCATAGCACTTCATTCTTTCCATATACTTTGAGCACAGATATGATTGTTAATTGTGGATGGAATACCACCAATGTCCAACTTGTTCGACATATTGGTTGTCTATTAAATTCATAAATACATAATATATAATTGTAATTAGTAATCCTATGCTTCCTAATACATGCAGGTCGGAGGTTTATAATACCAAACATGTGCCCACTTAATAAAATCTAGGAAATATGTTTTAACCCTAGAAATAAGATTTTCTGTAAAAGAAAAATCATTTGGTCCACAATTATTATCTCAAGATGAGGAAACATTGAGAGAAGAAAATTCCATGTAATATATCATTATATGAAGTACACCTTTACTCCCTAGGAAGCTTTGAAGAATTATTTCCTATGATTGCTAGTCTTATGGTAATTTCAACTATAAGAAAAAGAGGAGGAAGACTGCTTCACATAACATAACAAGTATGTGTTAGTATTTTTTTGAGGGGGAATTAACGTGTAATTTTGACCCTCTTCAATGCACATGGGTATGTTAAGATAAAACTATCAAAGCATGGCTCTCACTCTATATTGAAGAACCCTCTAGTTTGTGGAACTGACTATTGGATTCATTTTTTGTACTTTATGATTTTTATGTTTTTTAATTTAATCTTTAAAAAGAAGAAGTGCATAGAAAATAAAATCCAATCCATACTAAGAGAGAATAAAAGATGGAAATGAAACACATCTTAATTGTATCATGAAGGAGAATTCATAAACAATAACACCTAAATACATACAACATCTGAGAAGTAGTTAGAACTACAGTTCATTATAAAATTCCTAATTCAATTCCCGTTCCAAATAAGGAAAATTGTGGAGGTGAAATTTAGCCAATGGGCTAATTTTCTATGTTTTTTTTCAAAAAGAAAAGATCCACCATTTTCCACTTTTTTCTAAAATGATTTGCCCAAATTCCATAGGATAAAAATATTTTACCCTAAACATCACCAGAATTGTCAAGAAACTATATAAAATCCATAGAAATTTAGATATGTTTACAAACATATCACCATGAATATTAAGAATTAGTAAGATTCACCAAGGTTTCTACACTTTAAGAAAAGTATGGATCCTTAAATTTTCCATGGTTTCAAATCGAGGCTAATAGTTAAATAAGAATATTACAAAAAATGAAAGCATACATTGACACAAACTCATTGAAAGACAATAGAATGCTTGTATGTGATTTAAGAGCACTTACATCCATGAATGAACTGAAACTTTTAATCAAGTGTTACTATAAATAATGTCTCAGATATTTGTTGCAAGTTCTTTGTCATACAAATTCCAAGGCACCTTTACAAATGTGTCTTTCATGCATATTTATATAGGAAAATGGGAAATGAAGAATCATAACAAGATATTTGACTCCCTCTCTGTCTATTAAAATACCAATTATCTATGTCTTTGACCCTTCACATGCAAACCCAAATGCTATACAAGTAAAATACAAATTACAAGTTTAGGAAAAGGAAAATCCAACATTAACTTTAAAGGTACAAGGAGGTTGAATATTCACTCCTTCAAATGACCACCAAGTAGAATGTATACTACCAAAGTGTGAAGGATTTAATGTTTTTACATCCTCACCCCTTGAATGGAGATTGCATATTTTCTTCTTGAACTAAGACTTTGATGCTCCTTGATTTGCAACATAGATTTATTATTGTTTTTAACAAGCACTAATTTTCCTGCAATGTTCCAATTGACTTGCAAATATTTTCCTTTGTAAGACCAAGATCACAATTACTTAATTGGTATTTATTAGATCAATAATTAACATAATAAGACAACATGCATATATAATTGATCCTATAAGTGTATTAGTTTGTGATGGTATAAACTTTGATTGTGATTATCAAGATATTCAATATGTTGATAATCCGTTCCTACTAAAAATTGGTAGGTACTTGGTGAAAAACATAACTATTCTCTTGACATGATTTTATTAGCTTACTTCATCTCTCACCTATAGCTCAATATTGGTTAAACCATCAATCTCTCCCAAAATATTATCTATCTAACTACAAATATACATAAAAAAGGCTTATCATTAATTTAGCATAACTTAAGTAGGTTGTGATTGTTAGAGGAATAACAATTTGCAATTACCTATGATTTTCAATCCGCTCAATAGGGTTAATTGTAAATATTTAACCATGTTACTAAACAAGGGAAATAATTCACAATTTATAATTCAATCAATATGATTTTTTTTAATTGAGTATTTGTAAAAACTCAAAGAAGGATACCACAGAGGCCAAAAACCCTAAATATGCCAAAAGTGAGAAGAATAATAATGCTCTTAAGGATCCCATAGAGTAGACTCAAGTTATAAATAATTGCCACTCTAAGTTTGAATATTCAAGAGAAATACTTAGAAATTGAAGGTCAAACTCGATGCCATCTGTTGAGAATGATACCAACAAATATGACTAAAGCCATTGACAGATGAAAAATTTAATTAGAAGTAAACAAATGTAAACTATTAGGTATATTCTCTACGAGAAAAAATCCAATGTTGGTTGTTTCCTTGCACAAATAAGAGATTTAACTGAATGGTAGGTTTGGGTTTTATTATTGTAATCAATGAATTTTGAGCATTGGAATGTATTTGACCAAATTATGTATAAATATAATTGAGTGGTTATGTGAAGGGAATATGGAAAACCCCTATCAAACGGGAACCACATAATAATACATCATAGCCAACCCCATAAGAAAATCAATATAGGTTTCCTATATTATCCACTTACCCAATAAGTTGTGCTCCAAGAGCATTTGGATATGAATGCTGCAATGAAATCTAGGTTGGTTTATTTGGTAGATTCAAGTTTTCAATCAATTTAAGGAAATGTACTTAGAGAGATGAAATGAATACTACAACGAAATATAGGTTGGTTTATTTGGTTAGCTTCAAGTTTTCAATTAATTTAAGGACATGTACTTAGAAAGATGGGGCATGTTCTACACCAAGTTACAAATATAATTTATGAAAAGGAATATGCTTAATAAATAGTTATTAATTGTATGTAAACCATATTTAAAAAGGATTTCATGACATTTAATAAAATGACTGGATAGCGTTTGTATTCTTATTATTAGTATAATTATAATTTCATGTTAGTGAATTGGGCATATCGCAATAATGTTTTATTTGTTCCTATATTCTTCCACTATGCAAAGAGAATATTTCAAGAAAGTATTGTGCTTCCCTACCTAGGTGGGAATAAATTGTTTACATCCATAATCATTGATTTGTATTGGGGATTATGTTATTGTATTTTCAACTTTGAAATATAAAAGATCAAAATATTGTTTTTTTTCATTATTGTTTTATTCCACAAAGTATGTTGGGATATATATAGTACTAAGGAATTTACGAGTTATTTAAATAATATGATGCAATCTTAGTAGCTTGAAGAAAAAAGAGCCACTAAAAAATGAGATACAAAGGTTGGAGCAGGGAGCACACGGAGTAATCCAGCTTGAAAAGGTATTTATAATGCTTGATTGGCCTCATGCTTTGTGTTTCTAGTGGTTGAACTCCTAATATCTTTAAAAAATAGATTTTTAGTTTGACAACTTAAAGGCACAATTATATAGCTAGAAAAGAATCTCACAAACCATTAAATTTGATGATACCCTCATAAAATGGAAAAACATTAAATGCTAATAAATGTAGAGTTAAACTAGAGTATCACTCTAATAAAAGCATGTAACCACAAATGGCTAGATATTTTACTTAACAAAAAGAATTACAAAATCATTGAAAATATTCAATACCCACAACAAAGATTCAACTACAGTTGCAACTACAATGACAAGCATGGATACAAATTATGTGCATGGCAATGTTGTGTCAATTGACAAAATTAATATAGTTGCAACTATATTGACAAGCATGAATACAAACTCCAGGCACAATAATGTTGTGTCAATTGACAAAATTAATTTCAAGTTAGATAAAGATGGGTCCATACAAAATATATTTACTTTTATACTAATATATACATTTTAATGTTGGGTGAATCAACATTTTCAAGCCCTTGCAAAAAGACAATACTTTAAAACCAACTCATTTATATTCTAAAATAGAATGCATTGAACATCATTTTCTATCACATCAAAAGATTTATATAAATTTGACAACTCTAGACTTTCATAAAAATATAAAATCTTATGATTCAAACATAGTAAATTGTCCTCATTTAAATTTTCAAATGACCCAATCAATTCACAATAGATACATTGAATGAAAATAGTTTTTAACTAATATATACAATTTCCTCAAAAAGTGAAAGAAAAAACATAAAAAATAAAGAGTCTAAAATACAGTGTCAAATATAAAAAAAAATGGACAAAAACAACAAAGGCAACACATCATAAGCTCATAAGCAATACACGTCTTCCTCTATTTCCATTACTAACAATGGCAATTACTTTAAATTTTTAATTGACCCTTTAAATTAAATACAAAAACTATATGCAACTAAGAAAGTCACATCCTTGGCTATCTTGAGGGTTAGTCAAGACACTGTTAGTTATCCAACATGCTATATAGGTGTTCGATTCAATTCTCTCAAGGTTAGGCACGCTAACTCTGCATTGATTGCTTTACACTTGGTGCCATCCTTGGAATAAGGGGGATGCTCAAAAGTTTCCCAAGGATTTATTTCCAAGGAAAAAATAAGAAGAAGAAAACCATGTTCTTACAAACTATGAAATTAAATATTATATATTATGTTGTCTCATTCATAACGATAACATGTATAACATTGTTAGAGAAAAATTAACTAGATACATTATTTTATCATTCAATGCAGCCATACAAGAATATTGGTTAGGTGAAAAAAAATGGACAACCACCAACGATTATAAAAGATTGTGCATGATATCATCCATATGTATCATTTTACTAACATAACAAATACTTATGTACTATCACAACCTATAATTGGTTGATGTTAATATCATGATCCTTCAACACCTATGTTGATTAGCATTACACAACTACTATTGTCAAGGTTAGGCACACTAACAATACATTGCTTGCTTTACACTTGGTACCATCCTTGGAATAGGGGGGGATACTCAAAATTTTCCCAAGGATTTATTTCCAAGGAAAAAAAAAAAAAACCACGTTCTTACAAACTATGAAATTAATCTCATTCATAATGATGGCATGTTTAACATTGTTAGGGAAAACTTAACTAGATACATTATTTTATCATTCAATGAATCCATACAAGAATATTGACTATGTGAAAAAAAATGGACAACCACCAAAAACTATAAAAAATTGTGCATAATATCATCCATATGTATTATTTTGCTAACATAACAAATGCTTATGTACTATCACAACCTATAATTGGTTAATGTTAATAGCATGATCCTTCAACATCTATATTGACTAGCATTACACAACTACTGTTATTGTGAATTACAATGAAACTACTAATACTTAGTAACTTAGCTATATACACAACCAATAAATAATAATTCTCCATTAGTTTCAAATATTTCTTATATTAAATTATTTTTAAATCTACCTCCATTGAACTAATCAATGATTAACGCACTACCACCAAAATCTATGTGACACTACCTTACCAATTCCTTGACATAAATTAATTCAACACAACAATAAGAGTATCTTTTGTAATCCTAAAAAAGTATGGTTTTCCTCTTATTAATGATAGATTATCATGGCCTATAATATCTATCTTCAAATGCACCAAATCACTTGCAACATAAACCACTTCTTGTTTAATAATGATTAGACAAGGAAAATCTATTAATTATAAGATGTGTTTCTCATTACTTATTGTGATAGTTGAATTTAAGAAAAGAGGAGGGCACCTAACTATTTTATGACTTGCAATCATTAAAATAAAAACTACACTTCATCCCAAAATTCAAAAAAATTAAAACCTTTAGTCATGGGATTGTACTTCAAATATTATTAATGGAAAGTTCATATATAAAACTTATTTCTTATTTCTTTTTCCTCCTTTTTTTTGGCATTTAATATATTTTAATTTTTTTTTAACTAATTTATAATAATGTGAACAATTTTGTACCAATTTAAATACAATACATAAACGTAATCCAAGTTAATAGATTTTAATAATAATGTATTTTTCACTTAGTCATAACTAGAGCTAAAAAAATACACATTTTCTTGCCATTGATAAGCTCTACCTTGTAATTGTATCTCTTAAAATAAAACCCATGTTTATTTGTGTTTAGTATGTCGCTCTTTATGTAGATGCTTTGAATCACCATGTTCACATTGCTCTTTCAACAATTCAAATTACAATATAGCTAAACTCAACAAAAGTAAGCATTTTCTCACAATTTGTCAAGCTCTACCATGTAAATGTATCTCTCTTGAAAACCTATATTTATGTTTAATATGTTGTTTTTTATAGATGCTTTGAATCACCATGAAGTTCATGTTCACATTGCTCTTTCAACAATTCATACCACAATACAACTATAATACTTTAAGAGTCTAACAAGACTAACCAAGTTCAACGATCTAAGATAACAATTCACAAGCTTGCTTATAGATTCCATGGACGTTGAAGAGAAATAATGACAATGCACATAACTCTAAGTACAATTTCTTATTATTGACTTATTAGTTAGAATGAATGTGTTTCCACAACAATTTCTCATTTATTAATCATATGTATTACTTGTCATGGCCTTTCTAAATCTGCTCGTTCTCCTTTATTGACTTATTAGTTAGAATGAATGTATTTCCACAACAATTTCTCATTTATTAATCATATGTATTACTTGTCATGACCTTTCTAAATCTGCTCGTTCTCCTTTAGTACAATACACAAGGTTTACTAACGAGCTAAATGCATTTATGCATTTGTTGTGTTGCAACCGGGTTTACCTATCTATCTACTTACTAACATTGTTGATCTACTTATTTTATGTACAATAAATGCATAAAAAAAACATTGTTGATCTACTTATTTTATGTACAATAAATGCATAAAAAAAAACATTGTTGATCTACTTATTTTATGTACAATAAATGCATAAAAAAAAGCAAGGTTGTCATATGTAAAATTTATAAACTAAAATAGGAAAAAGAAAAAAAAAACATCCAAGATCTACTGCTAAAATGGGGAAGAAAAAAAGCAAAAAAGATAACATCTTTAGTTTTTTTTTAAAAGAAAAAACTAAAAATAAAACATATCCCAAAGATTTGCTCTTGAGATTTTGTATCCCTAGCAATTTTAGGATGAATCTTGTAATAATTTTCATAATGTTCCCATCAAATCTTAATATTACATGAACCACACGGCTGTTTAGAATTTGTCCTAACTAATATATAAAAGTTACAATTGTTAAACGATCACACCGCACCAGGTGTCAACTACGCTAGACTAGTGGTGTGAGATTTGCTCAGATTTCACTTCCCCACTTTCAAATTACTTCATTTACTTGCTCTAAAACAATAATTTTTTAATGCATAAAACCAAAATAATAACATTTACGATATAAACATAACACCAGTTTAGATCCATCTTAACTCCAGGTTTATTAAAAAGAAAGAATCAAGATGCTACCTACCTCTCTCTCATACTATGTTATTATTTTATTTATTCTTTAATTTTTTAATGCATAAAACCAAAATAATAACATTTACGATATAAACATAACACCAGTTTAGATCCATCTTAACTCCAGGTTTATTAAAAAGAAAGAATCAAGATGCTACCTACCTCTCTCTCATACTATGTTATTATTTTATTTATTCTTTCATATATTATACTGGATCATCTTATACCACATGTCACCTTATATCACATGTCACGCTAATTTCAGGCACATACATTACACATCTCTCTCATATCGCGCTGCAGTATACACTATACACCTCACTTCTCCGGGTTGAATAATTGAAGATTGCACAACAGTTCAGTTTGCGGACATGTTTCTTTTAACAGCCTGATTAATATATGCTACAATTGAATTCTTTAAAGAGATAGCCAGAAGAAGAAAGAAATGCAAGACTAGCTGAGGGCTTACACAACTTAATAAATCTGTGATTAGTTGGTCTACCCAAATAAAAATAGGATCTAGAATGAATGTATCAATTCAATTACATAGGAAATGAAAATGCATATGGTAAAGAAGGGTAGCTAGACAGAATCCAAGAGGACTGATTTTCTGATGTGTAAGGCAATGAATGCTTCTTTTCCAAGCTCTCTCCATGTGAAATTAGTGACTTCGTTTCAAAAAAAGATTGCTTGGCTGATTGCAACAACATCCGGCTAATAGATTAATGATTTCTCTCCAGCCTACTATCAAAATTCGATTAACCATGTAATGAATTTCAAATAATAATTATAATCCAGCTATAGATAAAAAATACAGTAAACATTCCAAAAACAAAGGAAATAGAAAATAAAACAAGAAGACAATGAAAACAGAAGCCTTGAAGGGTAAGCTAAGACGCGTATGCCAGACAGACAAATATGAACAATCAAGGAAAACATAGAGAAGTAGTTACCGACAAGGACAAAATATCTACTAGTATCAAGAATGCAATTATTAAGCAAGCAGTTCAGCATATCTTCTAGCCTTCATCCTTTATGACTTCTAATTTTTCATCCACCCACCTGGTGCCTGAAAAATATTCCCCAAGGAATATGAAACCAGAAAAGGTGCGATCATAAAATTTTCATACAAAAACAAAACAAAAAAACTCCGTGAATGTTGTAATTCCTTAAGGGTATATAAGATTAATGGTGAAGCTCAGACAATAACAATTTGAAATACAATATGTCATTATGAACATAGTTATAAGCCTTGCTTAATCCTTTACTTCCATGAAAGGCTTCAACAAAGTACTTCACCATACTAACGAATAACTTTCAACGCAGCCTGCACAAGCAATCCTGCAAAAATAATACATTGTATTTGTGAGGTTAGGTCAGACACTTACTGTTTGACTGGATATAGGATTCCAATAATTGATGTACAATGGCTTCATCAGCCTCCACTCCTAATGAATGGCGGCCTAGTTCACTGGCTACCTTAATGAAACCCCCTGTACCTGCAATCAAATCTACAACCGAATCTGAATATCTAGTGAATGCCAACAAAAGAAAGTGCCAGATTGATCGTGACCGCTGTGCTCCTCCCCTCCAAGGTGTGCCATCGGCCTTATATAGCCATTCTTGCATGTCTACATTCTCATATAACAAATCTTTGGATAAAGAACATTGATGATGATCTAATTCCCCTGCTTGCATATAATATGGCTTCGGCCTTGGCATTCCACATCGATGAAACATGGATATAACTAATGTGTGAACCTGCACCATAAAAGGCATAATTCAACAAACAACTTTGAAAGACAACCTCAAAGAAAGATACTAATGTAAGATATTTACCTTCACTTTTGGTTCCATCACTTCACGATATATAGGCTTATCACACACCAATGTGAAACTCCTCCATAGCTCAAAACCAATTGAAAAAGCTCCTTCCATCACTTTATTAGACTGTTCAAAGGTATGGACACAGGCCACCCACCCAGAGTCGCAAACAATCTTATGCGCAATACGTAGACCATCTACAATGAGGTTTGGTTTCAAACTGTTCCAGAAAGGCAACTTATCATCCTCAAACCCATTCACATACATACCAGAGGGAAAATTGAGGAGAACAAACTGAACTGCTCCACCCTCCGTTTTCATACCATTAATTGTCTCATCACCATACTGATGTCTCCTAATGAAACCATGTAGAAGGTTTGACTGTTTGTCATGCTTACTCAACTTCATGGCGGAGGCTAACATCTCGATTGAACCCACCATTACTTCACAGTCCCCAGATGGACATGGTGCCAATAGTTTACTGCTGTTCTTATTTTTAAAGCTACTGCAGCTTCTACCTTGATTGAGTTCGACATTCAGCATTCCCTTTTTAGCAAATAAAAAATCCGACATCTTATTCTTCCCTCTGATTTCATCCCCTGTACCTTCTTTCTGAACTTTGTTTACTGTTCCTGCTCTTTCTTCTATTTGCTGTATCTTGATTGAGTATAAAGGGAAGAGCGGCAAACGTGATGAATGGCTGATTGATGAGGGTCTCGTAATATCATCATCAATGGACAAGGAAGAAGTACTTGTGGCATTCTGTTTTTCTACAGTATCAACAAATAGATTACTGGCATTGCAATTAGCTTGTTTGGCATATTGTTTTGTTCTCCTTTGCTTATTGAAACTAAGCTTGTCATTGAACTCATCCGTAGACTCAGTTATATGCGATACCAAAGAAGCTCCTCTTTTAATGCCCTTCGGAAGTTTTACTTCCCTCTCCTGTTCAAAATGGACCTGCCCATGCTTAGCAAGTAAAATATCTGATGAAATTGTTGATAAGACCATTTTAGAAGAATTAACTGCTCTGCCATTTTTCCCGCCTGCTAGCCTAGAATGGACTTTCTTGGTCATCAATTCATCTATAGATTTTGTTTTTTGCTTCAAAGGACAGCCAGCACAGATGGGATTCATGATTGTTAAGGATCAGAATAGACGTAATATATTACTGGCAATCATGGCAGTCCTTTTCTTCATTCCATTCCCTACATTTATACACACATGACATTTCAGTGTTCACCTTTTCAGGGCTTTAGTTTGGAATAAAAAATTTAAAATCACCACCAAATGGAGAAGATAAAGAAAACCTCACAAAAGCATGCTATTCTCATAGATAACAGAGGGTATTGCATATAAAACACAAGAGAGGTAATGATAGAAAAGATATGTAGCCTTACAAGATACTTCTTTACAATGGTCAATAAAGGATTTCAAATACAGGGTAATACATAGAAGCCATACAATCTAGTAAAATTTTAAAGACGGAATGCCCATTAAATTTTTTATTTCATAAAAGTTCAAATTATGACAATACAAAATCCTAACCTTACCTTATTCCCTTCCCTCCTAATTTCTTTCTGAATATATTCCAAATTTGCAGTTCTTTTTCCTTCTACATACATTGTGCAGATTTTTGGTGTGCTTTTCATACATCTATAGCATGTCACATATTTGCAGTTTTTTGGGGTTGGCGTACATGCTTTTCAACGCTATGTTACTAAAATTCAACCACTTAAATAGCCAGATTAATGCACAGACAGATTTGTGAGCCTTTCCTGCTAACATAAATCATAGGGGTTTAAAACAATCAGATAAGTTCATAGCATGCATGTTATCACTGATGAAAATTTCGGCCATCTATTTCATACCTCATAATGACCACAGCAGAATTTACAGTTGATAGTTCATACTCCATAGCATAGCATAGAACATCTATTCAGGTTTTGGCACTGTAATTATTTATACACTTAAATACCAGGAATAAATCCAAAACCATAATACAGCTTAAAGTCCATATATAGTATGATAATGCTATCTACGTTAACTCAATTGCAGTAACAGGAAAGAGGTGTAAAGCCATGCCAGGAACAATCTACTCATATAAAAGAACCATTAATTCTTGAATTGTCACAGAATGCAGAAATGTCTATGATGTTAAGATGGCTTGTACTGAGTTTTGCAGTATTTCTTATACTGCCATTTCCAATTTGAATAGATGCATTTTGTTTTCACAGTACAATACGATGGCCCTAGAAACAGCTATTGTCCTCGACAACAAAAATTGCAATTTTTCTATATTTCTAAGAAATTAGAAATTTAATTCGAAATTTATGGAGAACTCGGATTGTCTAAGCCACAAGGGTCAATCGTTTGGCTTTACCTAGGGCATTGATATGTTCAAAATTCATTCACGTTCTTTCTGTTTCTGTTCATGTCTGATACCAACCGTATCAAATGGAAATACATTAAAACAGAGGCTCAATCCTTGGGTGGGTTTAGAACCAGATAGTAAATTTAAGAAAATCTTTTTAAAAAGCAAAAAACTACATACCAGGTCTATTACAGCACCAAAAGCCTGGATAAAAGCAGCAGCAAATATGCAGTGCCCATATTATGAATAAATTTCAATTGCTGTTTATTTAGATGTGTGAGGTGGCTAAAACTGTTTAAACCGATTAAGGGTTTATCTTGATTGCTAGGCCAACTATAGATATTTAAGTACAAATTAGGCTGTCTTCCAAATGCATTGCAATTAACATATGAGCTGTGTAAACAGAAATGCAGGATCATCAGACAGACAATTGGTAAAGAATAGCTATTTTTTACAGTCCATAAACTCAGAAATTTAACGTGACAATATATATCTAGTATTATTACCATGAGTGGTCAGGGGCTTACCTCTGGCAGCTCTGCAAAACACAAAACCCACATGGATGAATGCTTTAAATATGTCTGTGAATGCTGAATTAAAACCCTCCCGAGGAACTAACAGCTGTTTGCCAAAGGAATGAATGCATTCATTTCAGTCGCCACAAAGCGAGAGAGGGGTAAAGATCCGTAGATAGCGCTAACTTCTAAGTGATGGGTAGTTATAAAAGCAGATCGATGCTAATAAATCATAGAATTGACGCAGAAAAGCAAAGCATTTAATGCGGAAAGGAATGTGAATGTGAATGTGAATGTGATCTTGAGAACGGTAATCTGCTTTACAAAGAAAGTACCGTCGTCCATAACACACCCAAAAATACACACAAATAATGAATTTCAAGGAAAGTCAAGCCTTATTGCATTCCTCCGCCACCTTTTTCTTATTTATGTCGACTAATACATTTGAGCATGTCACTCGAGCCTCACTAGTATACATCTCTTTCAAACCCTGATAGGTATGCTTTAAATCCATATTTAGTTAGTTAGTTAGCTTTGAATCATAAGGTGGTGAACACAAGTATGTGAACATCGATAGGTGTTTACCACATTTTTATAAATGTTAATAAAATATAAAATAAATAATATTTAATAACCAAAAACAAAAACTCATATAAAATGTAAAACGTTTGTGAATTATAAATTTATAAATAATAGTATAGTATCTTAACTGAAATTTAGTTATTTAAATTTTAATTAAAATGTAATTAAGCTTAAGAATATATCATCACCATGAAATTAATTTTTTATATTTAAGTTAATCTTGTTGGGTGTGAATGCTTTTTTAACATTTTAAAAAGTTAGTATTAAAATTAATTGATTATATTTATATTTATATATATAATATTTTATATATTCAAAATAAGATCAATTTAACTTATTATTATTTTATAAAATTACACTATTTTATTTAATTTTATTACTAATACTTTTATATTTTTTTGCTAGATGCATTAAGGTTTATAGCCTTTAATATAATATAAAATATCTAGAATTGATTTTCAATTTCATATATATATAGAGAGAGAAAGTGAAGTTAGATGCAACATGTATCTCACTATATATGAGATAATTTAATATTAACAAGGGGCCTTGCAAAGCAACAAGCCTATAGAAAACTTAGCAATATGTTTTGTGGTTCGTATTTATGTAAAAAATAAGGAGTTAGGTGATGCCAGTGGTTTTCTAACAACATGAAACACAAATCATTCAAGGAAGCTTAAGGGAAATATTCCCTATATTTATAAATTCTTTTTATGGTCATATACTATAAGTTTGTTGTTATCATAATGCAATGTCGTAAACTATAAGTTTGTTGTTATCATAATGTAATGTCCCATATTGCAAAACCCATTCATAGCTTATGGTCCCTAGTCCCATAATGCAATAATTTTCGAGCAATGTATAATTGTCCTTTTAAGGTAAGGACTTGCTCCCCTTGTCATTAACTTATATAATTTAAGTTTAGTCCTTCAGGGACTAGGAATATATTGAAGGTTGTGCTTTTCCTTTGGAAATAAGAACGTTGACTAAAGCATGAACGAGGATAGGAAGTAAAGGGGTGAGTGTAATTGAGCCTACGATAGGAGGTCAAGGCCTAAGCAATGATCATTGCTATTGTATTCTTGATGTTCGTTGAGTGATCATTCCTATCTCAATGGAATCCTATCATAAAAATTCTCTACTCGACTTGGAACAAGAGGTTTCGTTCATAAGTCCTACCAACCGTATTAACTAGTTTGTATAATGATGAATAGGCTAAGTCAACATCTCAAGTGATTACATACTGAATATATATTGATACCTTACCAACTAATCCCTCAAATGCTCAGTTGTGCTTGGCTAAGGAGAACAAGGTAGATATTTTCGAAACAGATTGATTGAAGTAGTTAGATCTTTCTAGTACTAGCCCCAATATTTATATGGGCTAGCATAGCAGAGTTAGGCTCCCTTAATGTTCAATTCAAAATTTTTATTTCCCTATAGTGATATAGTCAGAGTTTCATTGGGATCAAAGTTAACATTATCATAATGTATGAATTTGTGAGTCTTAACCACCCCCCATTTACTCTTTCTATTACTAGATAATTTGTTACCCCATTTACTCTTTCTATTACTAGATATTTTGTTACCCATTATGCCACACTCCCTTCACCTACCATGGAGTATTGTTTATTAGTCAATATTGCAACCCCTCCATCAAGTGTCATCTATTAGTCATCACGTAGGTGACAAGGAAGTTGACTTTCAAAGGTGTAACATATTGGAGGACATACAAATGAATAACCAACAAGGTTCATTCTTGCAACTTCACATGAGTTTCTCATATAGTGTTAGAATTTTGAATATCATGCAATAATTTTGCTACTGCTCTAGGCTATAGTTAGTATGGCTGCTAGCATAGATAGCTTTTGGACTCTTTTTTGGAGGATGGTTTATGCTTGTTTTGGACATTTTTATTAAGGCTTGGGAGTATATTGGGCTTATCATGTCTTTGTAAAGAAGGAGGACTGGTTTTATGGAACTTTGATTCAAATTTTGAATAACAAGTTATAGTTATAGGATTTTTTATTTGAAAAAACACATCACATGACAGGAAAATGATTATGCCACGTAGCTCATACTTTTAGCCTTTCGTACACAAAAATGAGATTCATTTGCTTCGTGTCCTTGTAAGTGTATACCATCACCACGTGTTGTTCATATTTTCTACTTTGTCTTTACTCGCCCTCAATACTTTGTCATTTTAAAACATACAAGAGGCTTTGTCATTTTAAAACATACAAGCGGCTTTGTCATTTTTAAATATACATGGAATACGGAATGAACCTGAAGCTTCATGTATCTATTTGTTCAATATTAAACTGAAAAACATTTTTTCTAAATACATATCTAATAGGTATTTAAATCTAGGTATGTCATATTTTGATTAATTTATGGATCCTCAATACATAACTGATTATACTTAAGTTTTCTGGCATTGATAAAAAATTTCCATTATAAACTAAGCATAGTATATTTTTTTTGTTATTGATGGTGTTTCCAAATAAAGTAGAATAAATACTAAATCTTTAAATAAATTGCACCTACTCGTAAAAACCATCTACTCTTTTATATGCATGCAAAGTTACAAACAATGATAATGGACACATGGAAAACATGATATAGCTTTTGTACATATCCGTCCCATAAGCTTATTTTCCTTAAATCCAACTATGGCTCCCATAAGTTGTTGGGATATTGTATTGTTGCTTGCATGGAAGCTGATCATCTGCATGTGTCCCAATTGTCGTTGAAGCGACTAGCGGAGGTAGATCTAGTTATCCAGTTAGACATAGGTGGAAATAATAGGTTGAACATGGACATTAGCGGTGAAAGACATGAAGTTGTATTCCGCACATTGCTCCTCCATGAAGATATCCTCAAGTTCCCTAAATTCATTGTGAACAAAAATAATATCCATACCAAAAATGAAGGAAGAAATAAGCACATACCCAACATCCGCAAAAAACACAATCATGATACTAGAGTGGAGTGTCCACCCAATACATCGAATTTGAAACTTATACACAGTGCATACAGAAGCTTTAACACAATCACGATACTAAGGACTGGAAAAATCCGTAGAACTTCCTTCTTGTTGAACCTCTTGCCATACACAACCAAAGGCTCAATGTGGAAAAAGTAGAGAAAAGACCAACCCCCCCACTCGCAAGACAAAGAGAAAGAAGAATGAAACAAGATGTGAAAGGAGGATGAAGGCTACCACATAGCATAGCATAATCACATAATTAATGTGGAAATAGGTCCATTTTTTCAAAATTACGGATGATATCTCGGGGAGGTACTCAGGCTTGGAGAAGGCGTTATGATCCATGAGTTCCAGCCATGGACGATGATGGTACATTGCGTTTTTAACCCCTTCTGAGGTTTTGGACAAGAAAACTTGGGTCGTAGGGATAGAAACTAGAGGTTAATATACGAGAAGAACTAGATTTGAAGCTTGTTGGGTATGTGTTATATTATTTACATGACTACCCACCTTCTAGCGGAAGTTAAAGAGCTTCCCATATAATTAAGGGGGTATGGGGGGGACATACCACCCCAACTGGTAGGAAGCACACCCCCAGTCAAGGGTTTGGGGGTGAAGCCCTTATAAGAAAAAAAATTGGGATATTTTTCGCCCCATTTTTTGGTTATTTATTACAAATGGTTTTTGGCTCATTGTATTCTAATTTTGATTTAGGAAATAAGGATTTAATAGGTTGGTAAAGACCTATATATTACATTGTAAATGATTGAGTTAACAAAATGAAAGAAACAAAGAGAATGATGAAGCTCTAGTTAAGCTAGTTTTCCTGGTTAAGAGATATCAAGGTAAAATATTTGTGTAATGTGTGCGTGCTATTGTTTTACTTTCTTTTTATGCCTAAGAATTGTATGCATTGCTAAAATTAATCAGGTTTAGAACTAACATTTGTTATCAGAGAAATATTTGGATTCAAGGGGATTCCTTTGTTCCTAAAGGGTTTAGCTCGGTCCATGGGTCTATAATAAATCTGGTTTCAATGGGAGCTCTGGAGGGGTGATTCTTTGATGAAGGAATGGTGAGTGTTACCACCTAAGTTGTACTTAGTGGTTTTTATCAAGTGAGCCCGGTGAACCGAACAGGGTTAACTTGTTCAGACTTCAAAAGACCTATGGAAGTACTTCTGGGAAGTGCTTGTTGTATCATATCACATGTTCATACCCCATGGGGAAGTTGTAATAAATGTTCTAGCATGATAGTGTCTGTAAAAGACTCGGTCTCTTAGACTTCATTTGTCAATCCGATCATCCCAGGGTGTTTTTTCCCTTGGTTATTATTGGTTGTTGAACAAACGACTGATAATTTCTGAGTTTTTCACTCCATACCTCCAAAGTTGGGGTGGTTGGCTTGGAATTTGGGCCTATTGAGGTTATTAGAGTCTATGTGTCAATGTATAAGCATGCTAGACATCATTTTTGAGTCATATGAACATGTCTAAGTCCCCATATGTGTTTTTCAATTTTTCAATTTTTTAGTTTTTTCAGTGTTTTTTATTAAAATTTAATTTTTCCAAAACTTAGGCTATTTTTTAATAGTTTAATTGGAAAAATTGATTTTGTAATAAAAGTGGGCCAAATAATCGGTTTCAGTCATGTAGGTGCTCATTTTCAAGCTAAGAGCACAATGTAAACCCATGGACCCACTTTTTCCTAGTTTTGAGTGATTTTCCATCACTTAGGTCAGAAAGCCCCAAAAATCAATTATTGATTATTTTAATTAATAAATTGATGAATAATGGAGCAAATCCAAAATCAATAAATTAGTGGATTCTCAGTCGATTTGATTGAAATCAGTCAGATCTGAAGCAGATGGACTGGATCTGACAAATCCTTGACTGAAGGAGGTGATCAAATCAGATCCAGAGTTGATCTTCAGCATCCTTTATGGGGAATTTCTCCCTCCCTCTCTCCTCAACACGTTTTGGCTCTCCTGGATGCTCTGTGGGCCGATGTGTCAGTGTATGGGTTGATGTGTCAGCCAGATCAGGCCCCCGGTTGACAAGTAGGCTCAGTTCAGCCTCAGTTCTGCATTGATGAACTCTCCATCAGTTGATTTCACTTGATTCCATGAGGAATTGCACCTCCCTGGGTTGGATGGCCTGCAAATTGTATATATCCTGCTTGAGGCTCCCTCTTCCAAGCTAGTTAGAGCTGGACTGAAGGGCTTGCCATTGTAATACTATTGTAATCTTTCGATTGTTGAAATAAAGAAGCTTTGGAGGATAAATGGTGTAATGCTCTCATATGTGTGGATTAAGCATTGTCTTACGGCTATTGGTGTTGCCGGCTTTTCTCTCAATTTCTGCATCTGAACCCTGTCTGGCTTGAACGATTCAGCTGAATCAATAGGAGTATAGTTGGGCAAGTAAGGTTACTTGTTTTTCTTATATCTCATAGAATATATGTTAGAATATTTTGATTATACATGTTTAATAAGTTTATTTGCATGTAATCCTTGTTTCTTTTTCATATATATATCCAGATCTCATGAGTGCAGGATTGTGTGTTTAGCTTTCAGGTAGCAAGGATTGGACGAGCTGTGGATCTAAGGATTGGACGAGCTGTGGATCTAGTTTGACTCCACTACACATCCAAATTTTTGTGAAGGCATTGCCCCTCTGCATTCCACTAACAAGTTTCCTCTGCAGATCTGCTTCAACAACAAGCACCTTTCTTCCCCTTTCTCTCCTTTAAAATCTAAAATTTTCTTCAAATTGGTTACTTAAAAGGTTTCTTGTTACTCTGATCTATCTCACTAAGAAAAATACACATAGATCTAATTATTAAGATCCCTCCTTCAGTCTATATCTTAGTTTTTTTTGCACCTAAAGTTCAATTTCAAGAGATCTAGCTAAAAGTACCTTATTTTCGCAAGCAATTTAGTGAAAATTCATAGCTTGCTGTTAAGGTAGTTTCATTTTCTGTTCAATAAGTTTAATATTCTACAATATCAGTGCAATTTAATTGGCTGCACAAACAGCAAGCCAAGATCCCAATGAAATCTTGCTTTCCTTGGTTCCTTTTTCCCTGGTTTAGCTAGTTTAACCGCATTATTTTTGAGATAAAGTAGGCTGATCCAAAGGTACTCTTAAAGTGCCTTTGGGCATATGTTATTCTAACTTGCTTGCTGTCCTTTATCAGGTCTGACAGAAAGAAAAGGAAGCTGTTGTCCGAAGTGGTCTCAGGAGCGTTCAAATCCCCCCAGGGGTCTCCCTTTTCGCCAAAAAATCTTAATTGTTTTGCAAAATTGTAAAAACTTTGTTTCAACCTGTATAAGGACCAAGAAAGTTTTGATTTATCAGTTCTTTGATATTGTAACCACTGTAATAAAATCATTTTTTGAATAGGATCTTTCGAGCCCATTCCCCATCCCCCCTAGGGGGATTCGCGTCGGTGCCCTTTTCGTCGTTTTCTGCTTATTTCATTTTTACTAGAATTGATCTGATTTGCAGGGTAGTATAATTGATCTTGTTATTAATTTCATACTCCATATATCACTTTTCAAAGTAATCGTAATACTTACCCCACGATTTCCCGATTGACCCGAAAGGGGAAAGAGATTCGTGGTAGGATTAATTAAGAAATATGAATTGTGTATCTTTTTGCTTTCTTCTACATTTTGTTTATAAGAAACTTTAAAATTAACCCCTCCTCGATTCCGCGATTTAGATCCACTTGGATCGAAAGAGGTTCTTGGAGGCTTTTCTTTTAAACAAGAACATCGAGTTTAAAACTTACTAAAATTGACAAGACTGCAGTGTGTATGCTCTGCACTTGGCTGTGGTTCGTCCGATTATTCAAGCTGTATCAAAAGCACTTGGGTGACTAGTATATTTAGGACTCACTCTCCCTAACTGAAAAACCATCAGGTGAAAATACAACACCTAGATCAAACCTCTACGGTGGCAAAATACCCAAAGGAAGCGGGAACTTCTGAAAAGTGACCTCGGGGTGCCGATCTCTGTCACACCCTAATGGGTGCGTTACGAACAATAGCCCCAGAGACTCCATTTCAGCCCACATATTCCTTGTGGGTAGCCGTGAAGGTTTAGTTTTGGACATACTCCAAGTACTCTCGGGTATATCTGGAGTCCCCTCTTTGCCTAATTTAATCAACTCATACTTCACATTTAACTTAAAACATACCAAGATGCAATCGCAAAACATTCACTCCAAGCACATGCAAGCACATCGATCTTATTGATTTGACTCCATTTTAAGGCACTGGTCATTTTTGCTTCATATGTACATTGTGTATCAGCTTTGTGCTTTCGTGTGTTTATTTTCGTATCTCGTCATCTTTAATTGTCTATAGTTAAAATATTCAAACTCCTAAGTAAATGATTTAGTTTAACATCATCACACTAAGAAATCATCCTTAGTAACTTAATAGGGTATACCCCCCTTGGTTTCGTTAGGAGTTGAGCCTAAACGGAGGAGTCAAGAACAAGGTGACAGCCTTGACTCAAGACTTTCCCCCAAGGACACACTGAGTGGCTTGAATATTTCTACCATGTGACCCAGGTGTGTGAAAAGGCGGCAACACTTTTTGGCGCCGTTGCCGGGGATAAATATTTTTATTCCCGAGTATGACTTTTGTTTTCTTCCTTGTTTGTTTTTTCTTTGTTTGATGAATTCTTAGAGTAGATCTTTAATTTTCATCTGGCGACTCCACTAACTTTTTTCTAGTTTTATTTTTACAAAGAAAAGCAAAAAAATAATATTTGTGAAAAGATTTATAAATGCTTATTTTTCTGTTTCACATGGCGACTCCATTGAAGGGATAAAACCCTGTTCTCATAAAATTGTAAAGTTTTGTTGTGTGTAGATGAGCCCATGCAACATGTTAAAACCTTTAAAGCTCATCACTTGACAGCTCCACCTTGTCAGTACAAGGTTTAATCATTATATCAAATGGATACTATTTTGGATGAATTAAAGGAGAAATATGGTGCCCAGTTAACCTTAGTGTTTCAACCTATCGATTTCTCAAACATCCCTGGTTTTCCTAACTATTGTGATGGTTTGGGGGATGCATCTAAATGGCTTCCGCCATTTTATGGAGATTATGGTGACTCGGCCATCTGGCATGTCAAATCTTTCCTTCAGTTGATTGCTGACTTCAATATTCTTTATGAAGACCATATGATGGAAATGTTTGCTAGTACTTTTCGGGGTGAGGCTGGTTATTGGTTCTATCAAGGCCTTCCTGATAAATGTATAATTTATTTTCCAAGCTTCCTTTGGATGTTTTTAGAGCAGTGGCATGATGGTAGGGGTAGTATGAATGGTTTAAAAAAGCTCCTTGAAAAGATCTGTACCTTCTACCTATCTGGGACAGAGTATCACATGAAAACATATGATGGACCTTTTTCCATGATACAAAGCATTGAAGACTTGGAATCACTTCTTGAACATTCAAGTGAAGAGGAGGTTCAGGATACTCCCATAAAAAAGCATCCTAGAGGTTATTTAAGAAATGAAGAAATTAAGCGTCTTCTTAAAGAAAATGAGGTATTTTCCAA